>VDFB02113349.1:0-124094 GCA_007258455.2 Sequoia sempervirens
TAACCAAGGAGGCGGACCTTCATTTTCCTCAATGTTGCATGGGTGGAAACAAAGCTAATTTGTAGGTAGGACAAACAACAACATGTGTTGACACAAATGACTATAAACTTGAGGTAGCTATTGGTATTGCGAAGGATACAAAGATACATAAGAGTTTGAGATAGGAGAGCCAAGATGAATACATGGGCATGAATCTGTATGGATAGAGTGTGGAGATAGCTCAAGAGACTGTGGAAGATGACCCGATTCTTCAAATTGAGGCCGTTGAGAGAGAGTAGCTTGAACTAACAGGAGGTGAGACTAATAATGTAGCCGTCAATGTAAAGGTAATATTTCAGTTTTCCAAACCCTTGGATACAATTGAAAACAATTTTCACGAATATGCCATGATTGCAATGGAGAGGTATGTAGAAGACAAACAATATAGTGTAGCAGAGGCGACATGCCACATTTTAGACACCATTTTAAATTTCTCAAATTATGTGCTTACTAATGTTGGAGTTGGTTATTGTTTGAGGGAAAAGAAAAATGAATGGGTGAGAGGAAACAATGAGAGGTTATTTGGAGAGTGGGTGTAGTACATTGGAGATGATGAGATGGGGTGTGGAAATGGAAATTTTATCTAGAGAACTAGTGGGAAGAACATGAAAATCATATTAAGGAGTTTGATGTATGGAGGTCTAGCCATATGCTGGAAGAAAAGGAAGAAGTAATGGTACATGTTGTTTATCAGCATAAGGGGATATGTTGCAAGTTCCTAGAGCTTGAAAGGGTAGTCCTACTACCCGACTCTCTTTGTGAACTATGATCACAAACAACTCCCTTGGGGGGCCTGATGTAGGGGCATCATAGTTTTGATTTTAATTTTTAACTTTTGGTTTTGTTACTTTCTTTCTTTTGGTTTTCTATTGTTGGCCTTATGGCAGGTGGAAAATTTGGAGTGGTAACAAGTTTGTGATTTCCTTCTCCTTATTGTTGAATGAGAAGCGAAGGTGGTTATATTTGGTTGGGAGAATTCTTATTACCTATGTGTATTGAACCACTTACTAGAGGCAAGATCTGGATGTTGCAATTTTTTCATGTTTTTTAAGCATGCTAGAGTCTTGGTGCGGTAAGGATATCTTTCCAGAATAGGAGAGATTGAAATGGTGTGAGTAGTTGGGGATTTCTGCCAAAGAAAGGAGAGATAGGTATATTTTGGAGAGAGCTCAATTTTGGATTGTAGTGGTTGGTGTCAAGGCAAGGAGAGTGGTCCAAATTGGGTGTATTCAAGTTTAGCAAACAAAAAACCGATTCCTTTGAGAATCGACCACTTTGTTTTTAGTTCTATATTATTTTTAATACATTTTGAATTAGTTCCTAATCAATCCAATGTTTGAGCAATTTGTATCCAACTATTCACATAAGGAATGAATGTTGACTTTGCAAGATGAAAGAACTTATCTTATTACTATTTCCTTGCTTTGTATTGGGCACAATGTTCGATCTTCATTCTGTAGTGAATGTTGTTTTATATTGTAATGAATGAGTAATGGATTGGGTATATCATTCTAGTTGACTTGGCCATGAATCATCTTGTTTAACTAATTGAGCCATCCATTTGTAGGCACTACATTGATTTTCCTTTGGGATTTGTTGCAGATTTTTGTCGCCTTGTAGAGTAGATTGTTAGGGAATAAAACAAAGTTAACATTATCTTGATATGCTTCATCATTGTATTTAACCAAGAAGGTTGCCAACATCTAGAAATTGTGGGACTATGCCATAAAATCTACCCAAGAATATTTGAGACTACTATTTGGAGTCCCATTTGTTAAACCCTATAACACTTTTTTTCTTAGGATCAATAGTGCAAACTTTTTTTTTAGAATTATTTACATTTTCCTTTGTAAAATTTGTCTCTAAATAGAAGGGAACTCATTATTCCAATTATAATTATGATTTTGAAATCTATTTAGTTTCTACTAGATTTTATAAACCTTGTAAAACTAGGTTTCAACAATTAACTAGATTCCATGAAAAAATCTTAAAATATAGGTTTAATTTTTTGACATGGATTTCTTATATTTATTATTTTAGGTGAAAATAGTGTGGTTGGCAATTGCAATGATGATCTAGCTTATGCCATGTTGATTGCAATTATAATTTTTGTATTACAAATGTACAATGCTAGAAAATTCTAAGTGGTTGACACTTTAGGTGTGATTATCTCTATTGATATGTATGATTCCCCATTATCTTTCATAGATTAGTCTTGAATCTTATTCTCTTAGCTTAGAATGTTAAAAATATACAAAAAAAAAAAAAATTGAAAGAAAAAAATTAAATCTCTACCCCAAAATAAAAAAAACTAATCTCTACCAAAGCAATAGAAACATATAACACAAGTAAATTAGGAGTTAAATTCATCCTTTAATGAATGTTTATGAGTTTAATGAGTTTGTGTTAATTTTTAGAACCTTTGTTATCAAAAATAAAAAAATGTTGACTACATATACTATTTTTAATCTCCCTATTCAACGCCCTAAAATCACTTTTTGGGTCTACATGTTTTGTAACAACAAGAGATATCTTTATAGTTGTTAATTTTCTCCCACTTCCTACTACAATTTTAAATATATGTTTTTATCACATCTGCTAAAAATAGGGCCAATTTTGTTGTTGTTATTTAAGATCAACATACACTAATGTAAAAAATAACCCATTTTAAGGTAAACATACATTCTTAAATACCCATACATTCAACATATTACTCTATAATTTCCAATTTCTCATTTTACAATTTAAGAAAACTTTATACATAACTATTAGATAGCTTAAAGAAGATTAAGTTCCCTAATGTATAGTTATACACTTTATATTTAAGGCACATGATGGATGATTGGGACCTACTAGCACAACAATGGATGCACATGATTATTTATCATATATCTTCACCTTAACTCATTTTACTTTCCTTTATTACTGTCAAAAATTGCATACCCTACAATTTGGACACTACAAATTGTAAATATTTTAGCACATATTCCTACAATATATTTTAGAACTCACTTTAGCCTATCTTTTAGGATTTTTACTAAATTTTTTATGTCAAATTATGTGTTTCTTTTTATACTTTTGGTCCATGTGTCTTTCTAATATTTTTATGTCTATTTTTTAGTTTATGCCATTCTCTAATAATTTTGAATTTTGTCCATTTAAGATGAAAGCATGATAACACAAACCTCAATATAATTATGATTTCATCCCATGAGTATATAGTCATGTAGGTGTTCTCCAATAGCCAAAATGGTGACATTTCAAATTCCTTGTGGATGTAACCAGCATCTACTTAAGTCTAGTATGATTTCTAACAATCATTTCTTGATTCTTTTTCCTAAAATAGTAATGTATGGATTAGGAATTTCAAATGGTCATTGAAATTTTTATGACCTAATTCATTTTTACTATAATTTTAGGCTTCCACACTTTCGTATAACTTCCTTACAATCTTATTTTTGATGAAAAATATACTAGTTCTAATACCGGTTGATGAAAATTCAATCTCTATCCACATATGACTTTGATGGATGGGATACAAGGCTTGTACTGCTACAACATGAAAATAAAAAAATTATATGAAAATTTGAAATCAAGTTGCCTTAATATGGAATTACCATGATTAGATCCATCTTCTTTCTAATGCTAAAAATCAACCAACTTATCATGATTAATAACACCATCTTATGTGAACTTATAACACCAATAAATAAAGAATAACATCACCATAAAATAGTAGAAAAGAGGCACAATCAACAACATATGATCATCACATAACACATGATTTACGTGGATAAACCCTTGTAAGAAAAAAATCTACCAATAAGAGAGGCAAATTATGCATTATCTTCAAATAAATTTGATTACAATATATTCACTTCTATTCTTCTCTTTGCCTCCAACATGGAAGAACCTATGTATATGTGAAAAAACCCTTTCTACCTCAACTTGTCCTTATTCCTGTAATGTAACTCTACATTCAACTATTGCTTATATTTTTCTACATCCAAGGAGCTAAGTTTATGGACTTGTGAAGACATCTTAAGCCCCAAACACCACCAACCCTTGGATTACCTCAAAATATGAAAGGACATCGATTTTGGATTCATACTCTCCCTCCAACTTGGGCCCCAAACTTGGAAAATAAACATTACATTAAATACAATAGATGATGGAATACCAAGAGACACTTATTGCCTCTTTCCAAGAACTCACTTGGAGAATACCAACAATCACTCATTTTTCCTTTTCCTTATCTTTTTCCATCCCATTCTAGACGTCCACATATGTGAAAAAAAAAATTAAATATTTATGTCCACAAGTCACCTTTATTATTGCTAGTGAAACCCACCATCCCTTATGAATGTAATACAAACAATGGTAAGAATAAATATTACAATATATTTTCCCAATAGACCCTGAGTGCCTAGGGACATTTTCCAAGAATGTTGGAACCATGCAATATGACATAGGATTTATAAGGTAGATGGTACCTAAATCCTAACAATTTTTATAGTGTGATCATATTGTTATTTGTTTTTTCAAGATCTCGAGTCTTTTGTTATCCACAATGTAAAAACTCCTTGAGCTTATAGATTTTGGGAGAATCACCATTGTTAACTAATTATTTTCTTGAAAATTAACACTTCTTGGATAGAGGTAAATTATCTTCATCAATTTTTGAAGACTCTCATTCTCAAAATTCTTAAACTAGGTGATATTATATTTTCTTTTTATAATATTTCCATTTATTTATGGTTCTTGTATGTGATTTTTAGACATATATCTTTTATATTACCAAACATATATTTTATTATGTTTAAATTATTTGAGCCTTCTTATGAGATTCTATTGAATTTTCCTTTTCCTTAGAAAATCAATACAAAACCCTTATTCATTATAGATTGTAATTTTATATCTTCACTCTAGCATCTCTAGACTATTAATATTCTTAGTTTCCTCTCTATACATGCAATATAATAATATACAAGAATAGCCCTTTATTGTTATCCATGTGTACATCTATAATATTGTTCTTTTAATCCTAGACACATAAAAGTTTAAGCTCATTTACCAACATAAATCCCTTTTTTATTTGACTACCCATGAAGGTTAGAAGGCCCAAATAGGGGCTTGATCATTTTGGCAAGCTCCTATAAAGTTACATAGTTTTCCTATTCCAAATTTAGGTGATTATATGGGCTTCATTCTTCATTTTCAGTTCTTTCTTGAGGGATTTGTATTTATTTATTTCCTTTATCATTTATACCACTTATAGTATCTTAATATAGTTTTAAAATAATGTGCGTACTTCAAAAATATTTCCTCTTCAATACTTCCAACCTTTAGGGGAATTCCCTTTGAGGATCCGGATTAGTTTCTATTTGATTTTAAAGAACTTTTCTAAACATATGGCTATGGTTTAGATAATCATGACTTAAAATTATTCCCCTCTTCACTTAAGGATTCTAGTATGATATGGATAATGGGGTTGACTCCAAATTCCATCCGTGCATGGGAACAAATTATCACACCCCATGTTTGGACTAGTTTAATTATGTTTATAATTCAAATACTTTTTTATGAATTTAAAATTATGTTATCAAAATTATGAATTGTGGATAATTTTGCTAATATAGTTTTATTTTGTTCATGACATGCAAAAAGAGAATATCAATTTGATAATTATTAAAAGATATAGATGTTATTTCTTATCTTCATGATGGTTGTTTAGTGAATGTTTACAATTATGTTATGGTTAATAGACTAAGTACCTTTTTGGTTAAATGAGGTGGATGTAGAAAACTAATTCCCCCTCCCAGATGAGGAGGGAGAGTATCACAAGAGAGAGGGAAGTAGATCAAGGAGAATGGTGACACCATGACTTCAAGAACTCTCACATAAATAGTATATATGTCTTATTGCACGTAATGTTTGGGTACATTTCTTGTGTTATAATTAAGATAGTATTTTGTGTTGTAATGTCATCATTGATATATCATTATGATCATTTATTATCTCTTTCAATTGCCATGATACCTTAAGATGTTTGATGTCGACTCCTTATCTTCCATTTCTCTAAATTGTTCATGTTATATGTTTGATAAGATCTTCATCACTAGTAGAGTGTTTGGCTATTAAATTTGCATGAAAATTAAATCAAATTTATGAGAATGAGTATATATATAGATATACAACTCAAAAACATCTTCCTTGAAAAAAGTGTACATGGTTTTAATATTCGAAAAAGAATATATATGTATATGCATATATGTCATGCCCACATTTTAATGTGGAGATAACACAAACATCACAACTTTTTTATTTATTTATTAAACATAGGTTTACAGCTTAATGTGCTTCTGACAAGCCACCATTACGTAACACAATTACAAAGGTCTAATGATATTTGACATGATTACATTATTTTGATAACAACACATAACTTAATTAGTTGTAAGTTCTTTTGATTGACTCCCTTAATCCTGTTTTATTTGATAGATGACTTTAAACACTTACAAATGTCACAAAGAGATATAGTTATCAATAATGTCATTACTCAAGTGGTACTAATTTACAATATTAAGTATATAGATACCTCCTAATCCCCTTTTTCGGGGTAGGGCTACATCATGAAAATTATCTAGATTTAATTAGGTTTACCGTTACCTAATAACCCCCATAAAAGGAGAACTAAACTCTACATGATTAGCTTACATTACACATTTGAGTCATTAAAGAATAAATCCTTAAGTTCACAAGTTCACCTTTAACCACTATATATATATATTAATTTAAGATATAATTTGATGCATATCTTGAGGAACATATTCCTCCTCACGACCTTAGTTTTAAATGGACCTTGTTTCATTTTGATGTCTTCCACTTGATAGAATACTGCTAGACCACACTTTCATGTTTACCAAACTATTTTAGAATATCAGCTTAACTATATTGATATTACATATATTTCACTCGAATAAGGCCTCTTTCTTAACCCCATTTAGACAATTGATTTACTTAATAATTGTGATAATTTTCACCTTCTTCTTTTATTTTTATACCATGGAGTTAATTCACACTTGAATAATTTGGTAATGTTTAACCCATTTTCATTTATTAAATAATAGATTTCACAAAGTTCAAGTGCTTAAGTAGACCTTTTAGCTTTATGCACAACTAAGGAATCCAATTTAACCCACTAGACCTCACTTAAATTAATTCTAAATCTTGATCATTTTATTAAATATTCACATTTGATCTTCAATTTAAATCACTTTTATAACCCTTAGTTAATTTATCACTTATGCCAATTTATTATTATGAATAATTTTAATAGGCTTTTGGTTTATTTATATTTATTTTTTCTATTGGCAATAATGATCACTTATTTAAATTGATGATCCCTTTTGTCTAGAAGAAACATATTTTAATGAGGTGAAATAATTTGTCAAAAACCATTTTAAATAATCAATATTCTTTTTAATAATATCTTATCTAATATCTAAACCATTCATCATAATTTTATGTATTTATGTTTCATCACTTGAATAAAATAATTATAAAATAGTTTATTCCACATCTTATGATTTGTCTAAAAATTACCCATGAATAGTTATTTAAATTACAATAAAACAAATTTAAAACAACTCCCTCTTTTCCATTTAGTAAGACTTTAAGTTACTACTTGATATTTTAAAGATTAAAATAAGGTGGTGATATCAAGTTGTAAAAGGTTTCTTAAATATTAAATTACAACTCATGTTCCCCATTTATTGGAAAAGCCTTCATTAATTTAGTTTAAATAAGGTTTTTTTTTTTTTTTAAATTAAACAATAAGTGAGTTGTTGAGCATTCAATCTCATCCATTGATCTCCACCCTTAGATCATAGGTGTAGTGCCCCTCCATGAATCACCCTTTTATGATGTTTATGTCAAATGCTTATGGATATTCTAATGACTAATGGAATAGTGATGTTAGATGTTGATTAGTCTTTTATTATTTTGATGATGATTATGACATGCTATGGATATACTAGAAATAGAATGTGTTATCTTATTTTGGAATGGTTTATGATTATTGATGTTACACAAGATTTTATTTGATATTTTATATGATGCTTTTAAATGTTATTTAGGTGTGAAAGGAAGGATGTCATATTTCTCACTGGTGAGAACCCTACGATGTTTTGATTTCCTTTCACTAGGTATGTGATGATTATATATATATGTGAAAAGATGTTTTGTGTGATGTAGGTTGCAGGTACTAGGCATCGGCTCCACCTGAATTGGTAGGTCTGAGCATGCCTTGAAACCTAATAGATCAGTTAATTAGAGATAGCACTTGGTCCCCTAACCTAGCCATCATCCTTAAAGAGGATGAGTATCTAGTTTTGCACCCTATCAGTGTGGTTAGTATGGTTGGTATGGTCAGTCGGTGTTGTTTGTGGTCAAGTATTGATTGGTATTTGATTTACATGATTTAAAATTATTTGATTAATTCTTTGGTTATTTGTTGCATTAAAATAAAATTACTAAGTTTAAAAGGTATTTTTGATAAGTAAATATAAAATATATAATCATAGTTTATGATAAAATAAATTATAGCGTAACACTGAAATTAATAAATAAAATATTATTAAATGGAGATATAACGTTAATTATTAAATTCAAATAAATTAGAGTATGTTTTGATAAATAAATATAAAAATAAATACATAAATAATCATTGTGAATAATAAAAATAAAACGATAAATAAAAAGCTTTTAATTAATTAAAAATTTATTATTGTATGGAGGGAAGACTAATTTAATAAATCAAAAGTTAATTTTAAATTGGGGAAAAGTTGCTTGGTCTTCCAGGACATCCAACAGTCTCCTTCTTTCTATAAATATCTTCCCATGGGGATATTTTTCATTGGGTGTTGCTGGAGGAAGTAATCAGTTTGCAAAAATTTCAAATGTTGATTTTGTGAGGAAATTGGGGGGAGTTGGGATTCTGTAAAAATTGATTGGGGATTTGGAGAGATTGGAGTTGCAAGTAGAGAATTCAAAGCTTGGCATCGAATCTCCAACCCTACCAAGCAATCAGATCCAGGTTGAAATTAAATCCTTTGGTTACACTATTTTTCTAAATTCTATCTTTGTTTTTGAAACAAATGCTTGAACGTTAATGTTGTTTGGAAAAGAGATGTTTACTGGTTATTTAATTCCAAATAGAAATAATTAATAAATGCATTTCTGAAGGTTTCTAAATCCCTTTTAGTTATTGCATCCTTGTCTTGGTATTCAGATTTGTATCTACCCATGCTTTTAGAATTGTCCTCTTTAATTGGTATCATTAATTCTTATTTGTTGTTGAAGCATTTCAATATAGGCATAGTTAATACATTATTTTTTCACTAGCTATTAGTGCTTGTTTATTGTTTCCTCAATATGTGTCTCAAGCTGACCATGGTCTTCCTATCTCATAGTCATTTTCTTGTTTAAGAATTTAATTCTTAAACCAATATTTTTGGCTATTCATTAACCTATAGCATGTAAACAAATTCAAAATGTTTTAGTGAAATATATATAAATTTTTCCTATTGTGTCAAATGGAATAGTTTGGAAAAAAAAGCCCGTGCAAACTTGGTGTTAGGTCAAAGATTAGAAAGTAAAATAAATCTTTCCCTAAATGGAAAATACTTTTAAGACATTACAGATCTTTCTTGCCTTTATCATTCCATTACTGTCGATGCCAAACGAGTGAATTAATGTCTTGTTAAATGTGATGTTTGTTTCATCATCCTCTTACTTCTTTAGGATATAAAGTAATTGGTAGAAATAGAATGTCAAGGTAGGAATTCATTTCTCTGGACAATTTTAGGATGCATAATTATAGTCGGATGGATATTGTATTTGGTTTGTGATCATCTAAATATTTGTAATTAAGAGTTTCTTCTCTTGTGATGAAATAAAGAAAAAGTAAGGTGCTAAAATCTAACCATTGTTCCTATAGTTGTGGTAGGAGTCTCGCTGCAAGTTCGGTCTCCATTTCCTATCAAATCCATTCTTTGTTTTATCTCTTGTTTAGGAGATATTGTAATCTTATCAATCTCCTCCCAGCTATTTAGATTCTTGTATCCTACAAATTCTTTATGGCAACTTTTCTTTTTAGTTTGCTTTTATCCCAATTAAGGAAATAGTGAACGTTTGTAATAATCTGTTTTAAATCCCTCTAAATTAGAAACAAGAGCTATCCTAGTCCACGTGCTTAGCTTGTGCACCATCATTGCCTATGCCAAGCTTGCATTTCTAGCTTAGATATGCATTTTGTTTGGTTAATATGATTTGTGATAAAATTTTGATAGCTTGTGTTATATACTGCACTTTCTTTGGTTATTGTGCATGGTGTTTCATTTTTGCGTTTCTCATTTATATTGCGATTTTGTTTCAATGATTCTATCTTATGTTCATATTAGATGGATAAGTCTTAAGTTTGGAAATCGATGGATATGTTTCATGTTTGTCTTTCGAAGAATATAATTTAAGTTAGGCATTCGATTATATCTATATATGTATATATATGTATATATATGTATGTATGTTTATATATGTGTATGTATATGGTTGCCACATTATAATCTAATATATTGTATTGTAATGTAAATAAGATTTTGTTTATTATATATATGTGTGTGTGTGTGTGTGTATAGATATATACAAATATATGTGTATATATATATATACATGTATATATGTTATGGTTATTGAAAAATAATATTTCTGCCTATGTAATTAATTGATTTTGTTAGATAAATAAATTGGGAAATTAAATAGGGAAAATTGATTTACTTATACTTAGATAATTGAAGGATTTGTTTAGATAAATGAATTAGATTATCTTCTTTGTTAAATAATGCATGCTAATTTCCTTCATAATCATTTAATATTTGGTTTGTAAATTCACTATGTGATTAGTTATTTAGCATAATTGTTATTGCACGGTAAATGATCAAACTAAGTGAATTTAGTGGCTAAGTTAATGAGTAATATGAAATGTGAAAATAATGTCTATTTCATGGTTGTAATGTTGGAGTGATTGCTTGTATTGAATATTGTGTTGATTAGTGGGTTTGGGGTGTTTTTGGTAATTGTTTAAAAGTGGGAGTCATTTGTGCAAGTTGTTATGGTTGGCTTCCAAAGGTGTAGGAGGGATTATTTTTGTATGTATGATTCTTGTGATTATGTTAAGTGTGCAAGATGGTCAATGCCTTGAATTGTGTATTGATTCTTGTGATTGTGATAAGTGTGCAAGATGGATAATGCCTTGCACTGTGTATGAATTCTTGTGATTGTAATGAGTGTGCAAGATGGATAATTCCTTGCACTATGTATGGATTCATGTGATTATGTTAAGTAAGCAAGATGGTAAATTCCTTGCTTGATGTGTAGGGTTTACTAATTGCAAGTAGGGGGAGTGGCTCTCAATGGGGGTTAGAACCAAAAGTGGTGTCCAGGATAATCCATTGGAGATTTTCTTAATCTAGTGATAACCTTAATAATAAATTAGGGGGATGGCTAGATTTCACATTAATCAAGATAATTTTATGCCTCACTCATGGCTTAAGTGCTCGTTTAGGCTTGAGATGAGATGGGAAGACCTAGAATGGCAAGGTCAACTACCTTGTCCTCATGAAAGGTATGTTGATTCCACATGAGTTTGTATGGGGGCCGGGGATCGGTGGAGGCTACCAAGATAACCTAGGATGGGGGCTGGGGCCTAGGAAGATCTTCCAGGATAACCCATATCAAGCTATGTGATGAAGCTCCTTCCTATTATAGTCTAGCATTCCCTAGTTGTATGTTCTCCTTTTGTTGTGTGTGTGCCTTTAGAAGTGAAGCAAGTGTCATATGTGATGTTGGTATTGTTAGCAATGTTGTGTTGGAGTCATGTATAACACTTGCTTATGTTAGCCTATTGTCTTCTTGATTGTCTATATGGTGTGGGACCTTGTGTTATCTCCTAGCACGGGGAGTGGACCTTAGGGTTCCACATGGTCGGGAGGTTGGTGCTTTTTCCTCCATTGAGTATTCTTGTTGCATATTTGTGTGCATAGATTTTTGTTCTTGGTGTTGTGGACTCTAGTTACTGCTTAAATTCGAGAAGACAACCTTTTATGTATATTTATTGGATTGTATTACTGTGGTATCTCTTATTGTAATATGATGTATTCTTCCCACATTTACTCAGGGAAGCATTGTTGTAAATATTATAATAATGTAATTGATATTGATGAACTCTTCTTGTAATAGATATTGTAAAGTGATGTATTAAGTGTTTATGTTAGTTGGATAGAATTTTTTTTATTTAATGTTGTTATCAGTTGACACGTTATGAAAGTAAATAATGTAGAAACATTTAATGTGGTGTTTTTTAAATGAACCTTGCATGTTAGATAACTCATTCCATTGAAAAGTTAATGAAATGATTCTAGTTATTTTGATTATTATTTTGTGAGTAGTGCAGTTGAGGAACCTTAGAGGACTTGTTTTAGATTATTATGTTATGCAATCTATTGTTATTTCATTTTAAAAAAATGTTCCATTATTGTGGCATAGTTTGTGTTATCCTCTAGGGTTCCTTGGCAGGGTTTACAATAGGGCAAACGAAAGGAACCCTAATCCATAAGGATGTTCTATAAATCTCTTTTTTCTTTCTCTTATTTTCATTTTGATTGTACTTGCAAGTATGAATGAAAAGGAAATAATGAAGAATTTACAAGGTCTCCCATTGAAACATCTTTGTGATATTGCTATCGATTCAACAGGTGTAGTTTTGAGGAGTCAAGTTAGTGTTACATATTTTGGGAGATGAGCTTGGGTTTGGGACTTCGCTCTGGAAATATCCAGAATGGTCCCACATAGCCACTCATTGCATCTAGGTGATGCTCCACAGAGAGGTGAAGCAGTGTTCAGGTCGAGGAGGTCTGTCGATGCTTTACTTTCCCGGCTCAAGCTGGCGCTTAACCGAGGGGTTTCTCCCAAGGTTTAAGCAACGAAGTGTCTATTCTGAAAACCTTCAACAAGTGTTGTGCCTTATGAACCGATTACTTAAATAGAGCGCTTTAGCTCATCCAATTATTAAGTAAGGAGGTATTTTCCACGGTGTCAAATTGTATTCTCCGGGATTGATAGTGTGGTTTGAAGTGAAACTCATTGACCCATGTTTCATGAGTAATTGGTTCAACAGAACCATCTCTCATGATATCGAACTAGTTCATTTCCTCTTTTGAATTTGTTATTCATTCTCTTTATTTTATTTCAATAGTTCTTTTACAAATATGAAAATGCTTAATCTCCCTCTTTTCTTTTCTTTTTTTCTTTCCTTGTAGGGTTGATAAATTTGTGGCATTTCATAGGTATGTATTCCTGTTTACCCGTTGCTAGGAATAAATGCTAATGAAAATAGCTACAAATTTGTTTCTTTTTAATACTATGGTTTTAGTTTATTTGTAGGGTTTCACATTATAACAGAGAGATTTTTTTGTTTGTTTTAGAATGTCTTTTTTTTTGTTTTGCATAGCGAAACAATGACAAGAAAAAAATATATATTAAAGGGTTTTATTTCATTTTATTTTCCCTCTTTAGTATTCCTGTGTAGGTCGGAGATCTACAACTCTGTTATTTTCGTGAAGATTTTGGTTTCTATTTGTTCACATACAACATACCCAAATTTTTATTTTTGAATTTATAAACACCAATTATTGTCCTATGTTTTTATATTTTCAAACAAATTATTATTTTAAAAAAAATATGAATGTTCATATGGGCATGTAGCCCTATGAGTGGGGGAGATGTGAGCTCTCAAGGGGAGCCCCATGGCCCCACTCTGTAGGTTGTGTCCTACAAGGGTGTCATGGCTGCCTTGGGGCCACACCTCATGGGGTGGTTGCCCTATCTGTATAGGCAACGATGCCCCCCAAATCTCTTCTTTTTTAGATTTTATTTTATTTAAATTTATATATTTTAAGATTTTATTATAATTTTTGATATTTAAAGATTTAAATATTGTATGGATAATATTTTAGGTATTTTAGATATTTATCTCTAATTTATATTCATCTATTTTTTCTTTTTTTTCTTTTTAAACCCAATATGAGATTATACATGTATGTATAGTATATAGATATTTTATTATATATTAAAATACATGATGTATTAAAATATAAATAATATATTTTTCTAGATCTATACACAATGAATTTATATATCTCATATAAATCTATTTTGCATATATATTAAAGAGATTAAAATATTTATGAAATACACCATTTTTTTGTGCATATATATGTGTGTGTGTGTGTGTGTGTGTGTTTATACATATATACATATACATATATAGATATACATATATATATAGATATACATATATATATATACATATATAGATATACATATGGGTGAAGCCACAATAGTGGTTTACAATTGAAGTGAGGAAGGAAAACTCACAAAAATGAATGCATTGCAAAAAAAACTTGATTTTAGGGGTTCGTACGAACCTATTGGTTCGACCGAACCAATTAGGGGTTCGGTAGAACCTAGGTTCAGCCGAACCCTCTTAATAATTTCCCGCCAAAAAATCATCAAAACCCCTTATAGAAGGAGGGTTTGAATGAACCCTAGTTTGAACGAACCCCTAGAGGTTCACTCGAACCCCTAGGGGTTCGTTCGAACCCCCTTTATTCCTCATCCCCCCCTGAGACACAAAAAAGCTTGAATTTTGGCACTTCAGAGCTCGGTTTGAGGATGAAAATGGAGGAATATTCACAAACCCAACTGGAATCAAGTAGTCCTTAGAACGAGCTATCCAATGAATATAATTTTAATATGTTTTGGTTTTATTATGTATTTGTTTTTTTAGTTTTATTAAACATAGGTTTTTCATCGAAAATGAAGGTCTCGTTCTGCACATGTGGAAAAATAGCAGATTATCAATTTTTGAAAAATATGAGGCACCAGATATTGAAGTCCTTGATCCAATAGTAAAAATTGAATTTCATATATACAAAAAATTTATGCATTATATACCATGCTATGTTTGAATTGTAATTGGTTTGACTTTGAAACTTGATTAAAGAAAAAATATTCAATAAAAAACTATCTAACCAAGTGGAAGTACTAGATATCAGAGTTAAAATCTAAATTTGAAAGAATTAAATTTATCCTTCATGGAAAAAAATTGCGTTATACAGTCACTTTTTAAAAATGTTGTTTTTGAAAAAAACCAGTTGGGAGATGGAAAAAGAAGTGGAATATAATATCCAAAAAAAATTAAAAAAATATTTTTAGGATCTACAGACAAAATGTGACAAGACTCTAGTTTGCATCATCTTCAAATTCTTCACAGTTTAGCTGCTATAGGTGCCCGAATGTGAAGATTTAGTTTAAAAAAATAATTTCAGTGTCTAGTTTGGCCAAAAATTGTAAACCACTATTGTGGGATCACCCATATATATATATATACATATACATATACATACACACACATACACATATATATAGTTTATACATACTCCCTTTTTTCACCTTTTATAAGTTGATTGTTGGGAAGAGAGGTTTAGTTGGTTTTTTGATAAAATAAGTAGGGAAGGGCCCTGATCCCATAGAACAATAGCATATCAAAAAGAGAAGCATAAGTGGGAAACAACACCACCAACCAAACCAAAAAACAACATCAGGTTGGCTCGCAGGATCAAATTTAAAACCATCGCTATAGTCCAACCATTATCTATAAAAAAAAAAGTTACTACCAACAAAATTTAAGCTACAAAGACCATTAATTAAGTCCACAGTATGCCAGGGGGTATTCCATTAAATCTTATACAGAATAAACGAATAGTCCCAAATATTGGTATAACTCAAAAAACCCATCAAAAAGTAGGAGAACAACAAACCAAGCCATTAGCTGGCCTTCCTTAATAGGTCCCCATACTCAACTAAGAGAGCCACATATTCATGCCAGTTAGGTCCCTCTGTTTCATCCAACAGTTTCAAGGCGTCAGATTTCCCCTGCTTCTTCAATTTTTTGGGTATCTTCGCTTCTCCTGAGGCCACTCCCAACATAGCATGTCTCATCAACCTGTTAGTGACATGCATTAGAGTAACCAAAGCCTTTTCCATATCCTCGAATTGGACCTACAAAAAGGTTAATCTACTTTTAAAAAAATCATTACTCAATTCTTCAATTTTATTCTCCAGACCAGAAAGCCCAACATCTTGTTCATTCCCAGTTTCATTCTTTTCCTCAAACTCCTCCACTTGCTCCTCCTCTCCCTCATCTTTTTCCTCCTCCTCCAATTCATCTCCCCCCATATCATAGGAATTTTCCTCAAAATCAAAATCTTTAGAATCATCATCTTCCTAAGCCTCAAACTCCTCATAACTTGGGATATTCTCCACATCCACAAACACTTTTTCTTTCCCCTTCTTCTCTTTCAAGGCCACATTTTCCAGCCTGGCGAACCTTCTTCCACCACTTAATGAAAAAATTCTTTCATACATTTGACTTATGTTTTCAATAATGCTAAAGAGGTTGAGCAAGCTTTATTTAAAATGCTTAATTATTACTTTCTCTTCTCCAATTAAGTAGAAGGTAACTTTTATTCAATTTATGTTGGCTAACTACTTATCGAATCTCCTTTATTGTTATATTTAATAGCACTAACACATTTGAGAGACTTTAAAAATGAACTTTAACATATAATCTTCTAAGGTATATTGATGCTCATAGTTTCCCTTGTAAGTAAAACAAAAGAAAGACAAGTGATGTAGTAGAACAATGACTCTTACATATATATTTCCGTCTTTCAAAAATGAACCATTTCATATTCTATTATTTTACATGCATATTTAATTTACAATATTTTATCCCTCCTCATTTACAACTTAAATAAATATACCATTAGTTTATTCAAATAAGTATAGTAAGATAAGTTATGCATTTAAAATTTCAAGTAGGAAACAAGAGGAAGCTCAAGCCACACTTTCCAAGAACTTATAGAGAGATATGAAAATAGGATAAGTAAAGCTCTCCACCCTACCATTATGGCATCATGAGGCCATTGTAAGAACCTAGTTATCCCTCGAGTAGAGAGAACCATATGCAACCCAAACATATAGGTTGAAACCCAACACTAACTCTTTTAACAACTCAAACATAGAAGATCTAACTATCACAAGTATGTGTAGTTGATGTTGTCATTGATGCCAACAAGCTTTGGTATTGTCATTGGTGTCAACTATATGGGCAGGATATTATTGTAAGGGTGTGAGAAGTTGGTATTGAGTTGATGTTGTCTCTGATGATGCTTTGATTAGTTGCATTATGTTTTCATTAGTAAGCTAATGGTGTCAACCTCTAGTGTTGCTTTGATAAGCTTTTGTCTATGGATGTATGTGTAGTGTAGAAAAATGTATCCCTTTACATTTTGACACTTAA
The DNA here is from genome assembly GCA_007258455.2 of Sequoia sempervirens. Taxonomy (NCBI): domain Eukaryota; kingdom Viridiplantae; phylum Streptophyta; class Pinopsida; order Cupressales; family Cupressaceae; genus Sequoia; species Sequoia sempervirens. The sequence goes on from VDFB02113349.1 coordinate 17,522, forward strand.
TTATTAATATTAAAATGGACTTAATTGTGCCTTACTTTTGGTGTTGTAAAGTATACCTCTTTACACTTTCACACTTATCTAGGGATCCTTTAATTAATTGAGCTTAATTTTCCTTAATTGGCCCCTTTAATTCAAATTGAAGCCTATTTTATTACATTTTTTGAAGAGGAAACCCAACATTCATTAATGTATTAACATAACAATTCTCATTGAGCAATGCATGTCCAAGGGTTAGGGACCTAGGATCTATTCGTCCATGGGCGAATGGGTCCTCCCTTAGACCTAGGACCTAAATTTAAATTATGTATTTGGAATTGTTTTAACATATTTGAAAATCCATATTTAGATGTTGGCTTGTGTTATTTTAATTTTGAGAAATTAAGGATACATATATATAAATATAAGCTTATTTCACTATGTTTCATATAAGATTTTCAAGCTAGCAATTTTCTGATCAAGAGAGTAATTCAAGGAATTCAAAGGAAAATTTATTGAACATTTATTGCATCAATCAAGATCCAATTGTCACATCAAAATCTTCTTGCATCATGCATGTTTTTGGAGCTAATATGATGATGTAGGTTTCATGATCCATTCAAGTATTGAAAGAATTATTTCAAGTCAAGATTCAAGGTTTAAGATCCACGTCCATTGAAGCCATTTCATGCAAGTTATAAATTTACATTCCAAGGTTTATTCAAGGGTTTGGTGAGTTGTGACATTGAGTTTTTCATTCATCATTCCTTTCATGCCATTTTATTTCATTTCATGGTTTAATTACCAAAATAGGGTTTGACCAAGGAAAACCCCCATTCACCAAAAATAAACATTTTCCCCTCTCTTTGTGTGGCAGATGTGCAGGTTGAAGAAAAGGTGAAGATCTCAAAGTTACAAAATTGTAAAGTTGCATTTGTTGTCATCTCATAGAAACTTAGATCCTAGATTTATTTCTGACTGTCTAAATGTGAAAATCAAGAATCTAGGAGTGTAGACACAGGAGCAGAGGACCCAAAAATCAATTTTGAAAATCCCTACACATGACCCATTTGTCATAGGGAAAATGAGTCCTTAGACAACTTCTAAAACACCATTTTGTGAGAGGTACACAACATTTATCTCTTCCAAATTTGCCAAAAAAATTGTAGTTTCCTTCAGTTTTATGCTTAATCTACTGAATCCAAGTGATAGATTGCATTTTGGAGTTGATTTTCTATTTTTAATCTTTCTCTCGAAAGTGTTGTTTGACCTAGACCCCCATCCTAACATAAAAAGGGAAATTACAAGATTCCTCAAAGAATTCACTCACCTAAGGGTTGAAAGTGGATTTTAACTTGAGGAATCTCATTTCCTAAATGAAATAAAAGAATAATTAAGCTCATTCACCCCATTTTTCCCTTTCTATTTATAGTAAGTTTGGTGAAATATTCCAAATTTAGTATAAAACCCTATGTGTTTGAACCCTAGCCTATTTTTCTTTGTTTCATTTTGGTGAACCCGAGTATTTGAACATTCTAATTTCTAATTTGGAGTACATTCAAACCCTAGATCTAAGATTTACATTAATTCCTTGCATTTAGGGTTTCTAAATTTGGCATAAAATTGCATTACATTTTAGGAGTAACTTTGTATTTTGCATTCATTTTAAATCTGAACATTCAACAAAAATTGCATAATGTTAGATTGATTTTGCATAGTTTTTACATAATAGCATACTTTCAATCACTTAAATCATAAAATTGGATCAAAATTGCATTTCAAAAAGTGTCATATAGTTCATCATTTTTCATTAATTTTACTTGCATTTAGACATCACATTTTGGAAAATTTTGTCATAAAAGTTACAGTCTGAGACCTGGAATTGAGAAAACATATAATCACTCATAAATTATACTCTTCATTTTTAAAAAACCTTGTACAGGGGCTCATTTGAAAATGGGTGAATGAGTCCTTCAGGGCCTCTTAAAATAATCTTTTCTAAGCTTTTTTGTGTTGTTTGCACTTCCTAGACTTGTTGGTAACCCCTTGTTTCAGTCTGGAAAGTTTTAGAAATTTCTATTTTATGCATCTAGGTCTAATCATCCATTTAGTGTATCCATTTTAAATCATTCTAAAACTTTTTCAGTATTGAAAATCATCAAATCTGTAGGACATTTTTTCACATTTCTAAAAGCATTGCATAAGTTGGATATCTTACTTTTCATGTTAGCATGTTTCCTTTTAAGAGATGTGATTTTGACATGGTTGAGAATGGATTGTATAAGTACAACATCCCCTCTTATGAGTACAATTTTGAGCCAAGAAATGAGGTCATTAAGAAACATGCAATCCATCCTTCCACTATCTTTCCTAGTTATGAGAACATCTTAAAGCAAGAGAACAAAACCATTGACACAATCCTTAATATCACCTTGCCTATCCCTCACGCAAACCCTATTATCTCTCCCATTTGTGAGGATGTTTTTGATACAAGAAGATACACACAGATAATCATGAAATCCATAATTGTAATTCTCTCGATACCTCTCCTATTGGTGACAAAGGTATCCTTGTGAAAGAAGATACAATCATTGAGAATGATGATAGTCTTGTTTTGTTCCTCTCCTCCCACTTGGGAAGATAGTATGACACAATAAGATGAGATCATTGGCACATTTCTTAGCATTACTTTACCTAGTCTCCATTCATCTCCTAAAATATCTCCTACTTGTGAGAATGATTTAGTTAAAGAGGATGTAATAGTGGACAATCGTGACAATCACATTTATTCTTCTACAAAAATGCCTTCTATTTGTGAAGAGGACATTTTGGTGCTAAGAGATCCAATCATTTAGAGTTACGATAATCCTATTTGTTTCTCTTCTCCTACCTCTCCCACCTAGGAAGACATTATAGGACAAGGGGATGTAATCATAGATAACCATGCCAATCACATTTTTTGTTCTCCTAATATCTCTCCCATTCGTGAAGAAGAGTATTTGGTGTTAGAAGATACACTCATTGCGAGTCATGAGGATCTTGTTTCTCCCTTTCCTAATGCTCCTACCATTTGGAAAGATCTATTTGAATGAAAGGATGCAATCATTGGTAAGCAAGAAAATCATAGTTATTCTTCTCTTGATGCTTCCCTTACTTGTGATGAAGCTATCTTACAAAATCCAACCATGGAATGTGATCAACATTTTGTTTGCTCCTCTCCTAAAAGATCTCCTACTAGGGAAGATATCATGGTGTAAGAAAATGATAGAATTAATACATGTCTTTCAAAAAATAGTAATGTGGCTTCCTTAGATGAAGATGATGAAGTGATATTAGAATCCCTTTCACTAAGAGATCATGAAATAAGGATAATTCTTTTGAGGTTATGCACATTAGATATCCCTTGAAGCGATCTCTTAAGCCACTTCATATCCTCCATCAACCCTCACATCAACCACAAGTTCAAAACAAACATGTGCTTACCCTAAGACCACCTTAAAACATTTTTTTACAGAAACCAAGTTATGATATCATTGTTCACACATATAATACAAGGAAAAATAGGCAACCAAAAACCACTCCTACATCATTACCATTGCCTCAACCTATTTTTCCTAGTGCTCCTCGTTTACCTCTGCATAGTGGAAAGGAGTGTGACCTTGTTAAGCAACTTAAGGATAATCCTACTAAGATATCCCTATGGGACCTTATTCAATCCTCACCCAATTATTATAGTATGCTTCAAAATTCATTTCAACAAGCTATGGCTCCACCTAGTGTAAACCTAAATGATATAGCAGCCCTAGTTCAAGGTATGAATGCAGTTAATTTCTAGACATTGTTTTTCACCAAAGCGAGTTACCCTCCTTGGAAGTTCAAAAAAAATATGAAGCTTTCATGATCATAGCCATTATTAATAGAAAAGGAATAAAGAGAACCCTTTTTGACAATGGTTCAACCCTTAATGTGTGTAGCGTAAACCTTTTGGATAAGATTGGTGTAAACAAAAGAAAAATAAAATGAGACTCTTTATATATCCATGGATTTGATAATGTAGGGAAACAACCCCTTGGTGTGATCACATTACCTATTACCATTGGAAAGGCCACATTTAAAACTACTATCCATGTTATGCCTCATGATATTTCATATAATCTTCTTTTACGTAGACCATGGATTCATGAAATGCATGTGGTGCCTTTGACTCTTCATCGTTTAATGAAGTATGTTTACAATAATAAAGTTTATGCAATCAAAGCTAATCTTGAGCCTTATAGTGTTTTACAACTTGAGAAAGACAAGGAAAATCCTTTAAAAAAATTGACACCAACTACACAAGTGGAACCTATGCAAGAGAAAGACAAAGAAAAGCATATTGAGGAAGTCACAGAGCTATTGGAAAAAGATTGGGGTTCCTTGGATTTCACACCTACATTCATGGGAGAATACATCATAACAAAAGAGTTTGAAAAGGGAAAGGAACCAATAGGAATGACAACACGAAATTTGGAAGAACCTTCGAAAGAATCCACTTCAACCACTTTAGGAGAAGAAACAAATTACACAACAAACTTTGATGAAGTTGATTATGAACAACCACCGAATCCAAAAGAAATGAAAAATATTTATGGAAGAGGTTATGAACTTATGAAACAACTTGGTTATAGTGGAAAAGGATGTGGTGCCAGAGAAAAAGGTATCCATGTCCCTATAGAGCCTAATACACTAGAAACAACTAGTGGTCTTGGTTATTGTCCTTCGAATGAACAAAAGCATCAAAAAATACTTCACTCAATACCAACACCATCATAAAATATTATCCTAGGACAACTTTAACTTTGATGCATCCTAAATTAATAGATACTACATTAGATAGGCATAATTTTTCTACTCATCATAATCAATAACATTAGTTTATGCTCCTTGTCATGTGGTAGTTGTAGTATCATAGCATATTCACTACCATGCATGAGGGTATAAACATAGCTTTATGATATCATATTTTCCTTTTTCAAGGAGAATCATACCATCATCCATTTTTGGCTCACCTTTTGTCCTTGGGGGCAAGGGATTAGGTAGCCTCATCACAGTATGACACTTTTCCTTGTCTCTTTTGGCTTGTTTGTCATCTTCCATGTATATATGAGAGAAAGCTTAGGATGTGGATGAAACGCCTTAAGTTGGCTCACAGGTGACATACTTTTCTCTCTATGTTATCTTTAGTATTGCATTTTGGGGGAAACCCCTCTACATGGCATAGCTTCATTTGGAAACATATGAATTAGCATAGGGATTTTCAAATAAGCTCTCATGTATTCTTTATTGATTAGCATTGATTATTTGCTACTTTAAAGTAAATTGCTCACAACAATGGTGCTAGAAATTTATTTAAAGTGGGGGAATACACTGGCATTATTATTTTTTAATTTTTTAAAAAATTATGTTTTATTGTGTGATTTTATTTCTTCTTGTGATGCATCTTTTTATTGGTGGTGTCATTGGGTTTGATGTCCTCTAAGAGCGTGATATTTTTTGGCATACAAATTTCCTCTTAGTGGTGATGCTACACATTGCATTCCCTAAGATTGTGAATCTTTTATCCTTGACTTGTCCTCTCTTGGAAACATTAGGCATGATGTTCCCTAAGAGGAGACCTTACATGAACTAAGCGAAATCCCTTTGAACAAACCTTTATTTATATTTTTTTCATAAGTGTTTAGCATAATACAACTTGTTAACCTTGTGAAGCTCAAAGTTTTTTTTTCTATTTTGTGGTCCCTTATCAAAGTTATTAGAGGGATAGCTCTAGTATGGTTGGTACAATGAGAGCTTGTTGACCTGGCATGACTTTCTCACTAAGCCACTTTTCTGGGGGCTCACTAAGTGGACAGCTTGAGGTTCCATTAGCTTGGAGTGCCTCAATTTTTGTCAAATGACTTTAAGGCTTGATCCACCCTTTTTTCTTTTGGACAAAAAATTGAGGCATGTTCCACATTGCGTTGGATAGTCAAGGCTTGATCCACCTTTTTGTTTTTACCTTTTTCTTTTAGTCTATGATGTTGTATGATTGAGTAATATTGTTGTTGTTGCATCCATATGTTTTGAATGTCCACTTTAGTGTGAGTTTGACACAAGGTCATGTCCTCTCACTAAAGTGGGGGCTAAATGTAGTGTAGAAAAATGTGTCCCTTTACATTTTCACACTTAATTTGGAATTAATATTAAAATGGACATAATTATGCCTTATTTTTGGTGTTGTAAAGTGTACCTCTTTACACTTTCACACTTATCTAGGGATCCTTTAATTAATTGAGCTTAATTTTTCTTAATTGGCCCCTTTAATTCAAATCCAAGCCTATTTTATTACATTTTCCAAAGAGGAAACCCAACATTCATTAATGCCTTAACATAACACTTCTCATTGAGAAATTTGTGTCCTAGGGTTAGGGATCTAGGACCCATTTTTACATGGGTGAATGAGTCCTCCGTTAGACCTAGGACCTAAATTTTAAATTATGTTTTTGGTGGTATTTTAATATATTCAAATCTATATTCAGATGTCGGCTTGTGTTACTTGAATTTTCATAAATTAAGGATATATATCTATAAATATAAGCTTATTTCACTATGTCCCATCTAAGATTTTCAAGCTAGCAATTTTATGATCAAGAGAGCAATTCAAGAGTATTTCAAGAGAAATTCAAGGCATTCAAAGGCATATTTATTGAATATTTATTGCAGCAATCAAGATCCAATTGTAACATCAAAGTCTTCTTGCATCATGCATATTTTTGGAGCTAATATGATGATGTAGGCTTCATGATCCATTCAAGTATTCAAACCATTATTTCAAGTCAAGATTCCAGTTTCAAGATCCACATCCATTGAATCCATTTCATGCAAATTGTAGATTTACATTCCAAGGCTTATTCAAGGGTTTAGTAAGTTGTGACATTGAGTTGTTCATTCATCATTCCTTTCATACTATTTTATTTCATTTCAAGGTTTAATTACTGAAACAAGGTTTGACCAAGGCATACCCCCATTCACCAAAAACAAAAAAATTTCCATTCTCTTCATGTGTTGTAGATTTTCAAGTTGAAAAGGTTAAGATCTCAAAGTTACAAAATTGAAAAGTTGTATTTTTTGTCACCTTTGTTGTCATCTCACAGAAACACAAATCCCAGATTCTAAGTATTTGATTTTGAAAATCGAGAATCTAGAAGTGTAGACACAAGAGTAGAGGGCCCAAAAACCATTTTAAAAAAGCCCTACACAAGACCCATTTGCTATAGGGTGCATAAGTCCTCAGACAACTTCTAAAAACACCATTTTACAAGAGGTACACAACATTTATCTCTTCCATATTTTCCAGAAACTTTGTAGGTTCCTTTAGTTTAATGCTTAATCTACTAAACCCAAGTGATAGATTGCATTTTGGAATTGATTTACTATTTGTTGTCAAAATATTAGACCCCCATTTTGTAAATCAATGATACCAAATAATTCTGGCTATCTTTACCCATGTGGTGTTTTATTGAATATTTCTAACTTGGGCAGTGTTTTAGTCATTTTGTCTAACTTCCTATTTTACTGTCATAGTTCTTTCCTTTGCTTTTTTTTTAAGTCAGGTGGTGTTTTGGGGTTTTGTTTTATACTCGCCACATGCTCTGAAGTCTTTCTTTTGAAAGGTTGGCGGTCCGTACATAAGGTTTATGAACTTGTTAAAAAGATCGCCGATAACTTTTATTAAAGTTTTTCAAAGCTGAGTGGGAATCCAAGTGATTCCTATAACTATAGTGGTGATTTGTATAGTTCTATGAAGTCTCCACATTATCGCCAGAGTGTGTTTCCAAAGAAATTAAGTGGTCATCATACATATTATCATTTTAAAGTGCAAAAAAAAAGCTAGTTATGCAAAGTTGAATAAAGAAAATTCCATTTATCTATAGCGGAATTGAACTAGAATCAAATAAATACTTACTCATAATACAAGGAATTAACAACGAAAGTATAAAAAAAAAGTACTTTATTATATATATATATATATATGAGGAAATACAAAATCCCTGTCGATTACTTATAAAGAGGAAACTAGACATGATTTAAAAGGGAAATTATTTTCATGCATAAAGGGTAAACACTAGCACACAAAGTGCTTCTATAACCACTTGGAGGTGCTCTATCTAAGCAGGTGAGAGCATGTTCTTATGTGACTACAAAAACTAAGAAAATAGCTCCATGTTGTTTCTCACTAGCTCCACATGTAGTAGAGTCATTGCTTCTTTTGGGGCTTCATTATGAGGAATAGAAGCAATGCAGATGGCATCACCTATCAACCCATTCTATGGATAACTACTGAGGCCAACAATGGCTACATTCACTTGGTGGAGGCACTTCGATCGTACTAGTCGTTCTATTGCCTGCATTCCCCAGTCATGATGCCCAAAGGTGTGAATCGAGGTATAAAAAAAGCACTCCAGGAGTGTTGCACTGTGCATGTGAACTTAGTTCAGAAAGGTATCTCCCAATATGTTGCACAACACCTCCTCTTCAATTTCACTTTCAATTGTGAAGACCTCCTTTAATTAATCAGAAATTCACTTGAAAAGAGGACTACACTTGATTTCTTCAATAATGTGAAATTCATTCATAAATACACCATCACTCTTAGCACTACCCATGTTTGATACTACATGATGGTGAAGTTAGGCTATCCTTATTGAATTTATAGAGGGTTGGCGAGACATAATAACTGAGAAGGATCAAGATGATAGGATGATGATGCGGTTTGAATTAATGGTTGATATGATTGGAATTTAAGTTACATTCCCAATTGATTTTTTGGTTGGAAAAATTGCATGTGTGATAGTTGTTTAATGTTCAATTAGTGAGGTATGCAAACCATTTTAGAATCAATGGCCATGAGGTGAGAGTTAAATCAAGAAGTGCCTAAGAATTGTTCAAGGTCTTTTTACTGGCAATGTAATCATGCTGGTTATTTATTATTTTCTTGGCCACCGGTTTCCAAGATAGAAAATTATGTGGCAAGAAGATGTTATCACAACCAATCCATAAATTCCAAGAGAGGAACACGATTCCTATATCTAAGTGAAAAAGGCCATTCAACAAAGGTCTGATCTTTGGAGATTACATTGTGTTGTAGCCAAGGAAGGAACACTTAGATTTTTCTTTAGTAATTCATTTCTAATTGCAATTACTTCCAATATGTGTGTTGTTAGTGGGATGTAATGTTAATTGTACTAACCTATGAGTCACGTACGATATAGAGTATATTTTCTATGTGAGATTTATTCTTCTGCATTTATTTCCTTCATTGCAATTATGAAATCTCTTGTTTATGCTTACATTAGATTTCATCATTAGTTAGGCATAGTCTATGAGTTGTCCAGCTGATGATCTTTAGGATTTATTCCATATTAATCATATTTTTATTGGTTAATGTTAGTTGCCTTATCGCTTTCTAGTTAAAAGCTACTTATATTTCATTTAAATCACACGAGGGAGTTGTACCTCTCGATTTAGAGGAAAGACAAATGCAATTGTGGCCTTTCCAGAGCTGTTAGTGGATTAGTTCTAGTGCTTATCAGGTTGGATAGTCATTTATTACCGATATATTTATCAAGGGCCAACTCATTTGCTAACAAATTTTTTGTGACTCTGCTGGGGAAGGGATTTAAGTTTCTGACAATTTTCTTTTGTGTCATGCAACAAGTTGGTACTTCCCTATAATGACGTGTTTTCCATAGTTCAACCTAATCTAGATTGGATGCAAGTGGAACAAGAAGACATCCTATCATAATTAAATATGCTCACTTCGAGGTACAAAAGAAGTATGACTAATTATATGCGCATTAATTTTGTTCCGGAAGAGGAAGAAGAATGAGCCCTATGTCCACCTATACTAGTAATAGAATGACCCCCAAGATTGATCTTTGAATACTATGATGACCCACTTTGTCGCCAAAATCCACATCAAAATCAACCTCCAAATCATCATCCAAATCAACATCCTAATCAGCCACTGAATCACCCCCAGCTCAACCGCCACCTAGGAAATAGTCTGGGTTTCTCATTACTCCTATAGGAGTTAGCGACTTTGAGTACCATGACTTTGATTCCCCGGGGAAATCATATTAGATCTTTCACCATTTCATAGTGCAACGATCTACCATGTGGCTCAAGAAAGAGGTTCCCAAAGTTCTTTGGCAATGGTGTCCAAGATCTGGAAGAGCATGTCCTGGCTATCACCACAGTGAGTGGGATTCTAGGAATTTAGGAGGAGAATTTCTTTGTTAGAATATTTGTCGATAGTTTAATTGGAAAGGAAGATAAATGGTTTCGAGGATTAGTTAAAGGATGTATAACTAGTTGGGATTTCCTACACAAAGAATTCCTACAATGTTTCCAAAATCGTATCAAATAGTTGAGCTACTCAAAATGTTTTTCAAGATCGTGAAGGAAAGACATGAATCCATGAGGGAGTTAATTTATCAGTTTAATCAATCTCTTCAGTGGATTCCTATTCCAGAGTAGCCAAGCAAGGTAATTCAATTTTATGTTTTTACTTTGGCTCTTGATCCTAATGTCCAACTTATGCTAAAAAGAGATAAGTTCTTCGGAATTGAGCAAGCCCAGACTGAAGCAATGGACATTGCGGATGGTCTAATTGTGGTGGGAAAGTAAAAACTTGACTGTGCCAACCAATCTATTAATTATCATGCACTGCCTACCCCTCCCTTCTCTAGTTTTCAATCAATTGCCAATGTTTCTCATCCTACTATTGAGAGAATTAACTTGACTATATTGAATGAGGTACAATATTTACCTGACTAGGGAAAATGTGTGAAAGAAAAGGATCAATGTTGGCATGCCCAAGCATAAAATCTAGACATGAAAATTGAGTCAGAAGACAAATCCAGCTCATCTAGCAATGATGAAGACTATACACCATGGGACAGGTATAATCCTACCTTTCAATTTGACCCTTTATCTGTTCTTGTAGGAAACCTACTCCTTCTTAGTGCAAACAATAAAGGTTAGGATTTTAGTGATCTTTTCATTCCAAAATATGTGGCCTTCATGTTTGAAGATCACCAAGATAAAACTGCCTGTCACTGAGAAGATTGATAAAGATCCTCCAAGTGAAAGTGAGGTAAATTGGTCACACAATTCAAATCCTCTCTTCCTTTTTGAATAATTTGAAGTTCATGACAATGCTTTATTTGGAGAGATCAACTCTGGTTCACTAGAACCATTGATAGTAGAGGTCACTCATTCTTTTGTTGACTATCAAGAAAAAGAGGATACTGTGGAAATAAAGGATCTAGAAGCCATAGAATCACGAAATAGATGTGTTGATCAGAGAATTGTTCATGAGATGAGAATTCATGTTGATACAAGTGATGTAAGAAAATTGAATTCACCTCAAAGGCGAGAAACATTTTTAATAATTAAGTCTCAAGAAATAAGGAGTGCTTCGAAGGCATTTGATGATACCCTTTCATGTCAAGAGATGATTTATGATGAGAAGTGGTTGTTTGGAAGTAGTGCTATTGGTTTCATGTTTAAGTTTAGTGCTTATATTTGGGTTGTCCATATTCTCACTACCCTCCAAAATCTGCATGTGCCAACGGGTTTCTTGAGGTCTGGGTCATTCTCACAACCTGTTAATGGTTTTGTGTGAGTTACCTTCTTCCTTTCCCTTTTTGGTAGGTTTCACCTACCTTGTATATAGTTGTTTTTGGTCTGTCATTTTTGGGTGTGTTTTCTTTGTTTGCTGTCCTTTGCTCGACTCTATTGCCCAATGGATAGGATTGGTCTAATACTTTTGGGTTCCTGATTGTGTCCTTTTCAGTCCTTGTCCCCAGTCAGAGCCCCTATTGTCAAAATTTTGGACTCCCCTTTTGTAAATTGGTGAAACCTGATAAATTTTGGCTAAGTCTTTACCTGGGTGGTGTTTTATTGAATATTTCTAACTTGGGTGGTGTTTTATTCATTTCATCTAACTTCTCATTTTACCACCATAGTTCTTTTCTTCATCATTTTTTAAGTCGGTTGGCGTTTTTGGGTTTTGTTGTAACTCGCCGCATGTTTTGAAGTCTTTCTTTTGAAAGGTTGGTGGTTCATACCTAAGGTCTATGAAATTGTTAAAAAGACTGTTGATAACTTTTTTTGATTTTTTTCAAATCCATGCAGGAATCCAAGTGGTTCCTATAACTACAACGGTGATTTGTATAGTTCTATGAAGTCTCCACATTACCACCAGAGCTTGTTTCCAAAGAAACTAAGTGGCCATCATACATATTATCATTTTAAAGTGAAAACAAAATCTAGTTATGCAAAGTTGAATAAAGAAAATTCCATTCATCTGTAGTAGAATTGAACCAAAATAAAAGATAGAATTACTCATAATATAGGGAACTAACAACAAAAGTATAAAACAAAGTACTTCATTATATATATAAATATATAATATTGGAGGAAATACAAAATCCTCATCGATTACATATAGAGGGGAAAATAGACAAGATTTAAAAAGAAAATTATTTTCATGCATAGGGGATAAACACCGGCAAAGAAAATGCTTCTATAACCACTTGGAGGCACTCTATCTGAGTAGGTGAGAGCAAGTTCTCATGCGACTGCAGAAATTGGGCAAATAGCTCCATGTTATTTCTCACTAGCCTACATGTAGCAGAGTCACTGCTTCTTCCAGGGCTTCATTCTATGGAATAGAAGCAATGCATATGACATCACCTATCAGCCCATTCCATGGATAATTGTTGAGGCCAACAATGGCTAGATTCACCTGGTGGAGGAATTCTAGTCATACCAATCATTTTGTTGCATGTATTCCCTAGTCACGATTCCTTGAGGTGCAAATCATAGTGTACACAAAGCACTCCAAGCGTGTTGAATTGTGCACATGAACTTGGTTGAGAATGGTATCTTCCAATATGTTGTGCAACACCTCCTCTTCAATCTCACTTTCAACTATGAAGACCTTCTTTAACTAATCAGACATTCTCTTGGAAAGAGGGCTATAGTCAATTTCTTCAATAACGACAAAGTCATTCATGGATACACCATCACTTTTAGCGCTAGCTATGTTTGATACTATAGGATGGAAAAGTGAGGATGTCCTTGTTGAATTTATAGAGGATTGGAAAGACATTTTAATTGCTCGAATGATCAAGATGATAGGATGGTGATGCAATATGAATTAATGGTTGATATGATAGGAATTTAAGTCACATTCCCAATTGATTTTTCGGCTAGACAACTTGCACGTGTGAAATTTTTTTAATGTTTAATTGGTGAGGTATGCTAACCATTTCAGAATCAATGGCCATGAGGTGAGAGTTAAATCAAGAAGTTCTCAGGAATTGTTTAAATTCTTTTTGTTGGCAATGTAATCATGCCAGTTATTTATTATTTCCTTGCCCATCAGTTTCCAAGATAGATAGGTATGCGGAAAGAAGACGTTATCACAACCAATCAGTAATCGTCAAGAGAGCAATACGATTCCTATATCTAAGCGAAAAGGGCCTTCAACAGGGGTCTGATCCTTGGAGATTACATTGTGTTGTAGTCGAGGAAGGAACATTTAGATTTGGCTTTAGTATTTCATTTCTAATTACAATAACTTCCAATCTATGTGTTTTTAGTGGGATGTAATGTTAATTGTACTAACTTGTGAGTCACGTATGATATAGAATACATTTTTTGTGTGATATTTATTCTACTACATTTATTTCCTTCATTGCAATTATGAAATCTCTCATTTCTTCTTACATTAGATTTTGTCATTATTTAGGCATAGTCTATGAGCTATCCAACTGATGATCTTTAAGATTTATTGCGCATTAATCACATTTTTTTGGGTTAATGTTAGTTTCCTTATCACTTCTTGGTTAAAATATACTTATCTTTCATTTAAATCACATGAGGGAGTTGTACCTTTCAATTTAGGGGAAAGCCACAAATGTAATTGTGGCCTTTCTAGAGATGTTAGTGGATTAGTTCAAGTGCTTATTAGGCCAAAGATTCATTTATTACTGATATATTTATCAGGGGCCAATTCATTCGCTAACACTATTTTTAATCTTTCTCCCGAAAGTGTTGTTTGACCTAGAGTCCCGTCCTAACACAAAAAGGGAAATTGCAAGATTCCTTAAAGAATTCACTCACCTAAGGGTTGAAAGTGGATTTTAACTTGAGGGATCTCATTTATTGAATGAAATAGAAGAATAGGTAGGTTCATTCACCCCATTTTTCCCTTTCTATTTATAGTAAGTTTGGTGAAATATTCCAAATTTAGTATAAAACCCTATGTGTTTGAACCCTAACCTAATTTTTCTTTGTTTAAGTATGGTTGAGTTGCTAGGTTGCAGTTGGATTAGTGGTGATAAGGAAGTCCTAAATATGTTGAGGATATGTCTCTAGTGCTTGGTTTCCAAGTGCTTTTGAAAAAAAATGAATAAAAAGAGGAAAAAGTGTGTTGTAGTGGTGTTCTGTGTTGCAGAATGGTGTTCTAGTTTGGATCCACATTTCTTCTATGTTGAAGATCTGCTTGTGTGGTTTTGATATGTTGATTAGAGGTGTTTAGAGGTATTACATCTAGAATTTGGTGTTCTATATCAGTGCACAAAGGAAGGTGTGTTCACTAGTGTGTGAGCTGTGTATTACATAGGTGTTTGGGAGAAATGTTTTTGCTCCACATTTTTTTGTAGATTGGTTTTAGGTGTCGCGGATCAAGAAAGGTGTTTATACTATTTTATCTTTCTTCAATCAAATTTGTTTGAGGTTTGGTGCTTTGGAAGTTAGTTTCTTGAGTTGTAGTGTATGGCAGAACTATTTGGCTGTGCTGGGTGTATGCATTCTTCAAGCGAAAGTTGTTGTGAAGGAATTTGTTGGTTTCTAGGATGTTTGTGGAATATTGTAGACTATGTTCAAGTGTAGTGTGTTGTTAGTGATTCATCTTTGGATTTGAGGAAACATGTCCTTAATTATTTAATGGTGTTTACACAGGTTCAACCGACCTTGGGTGTTTACACTAATTTTAGAGTTGCTTCGATGTTTAAGGAAAAGTGGTATCACATGTATAAGTGGATTTAGGTTTGAGTTTTAAGGTGTGTTGTGGTCTGTCTTCATTCCTTTCCACCACAGGAATTTTTTGGTGCTTACTTAATTTTATTTTGCACGGTTGAGGTGCATAGTTGACCTTGGAGAATGTTTTCAAGGTTAAAGATGGTATAAATTTATGAGTTGAGTTGTTGAGGGATGAAAAGATAGATGTGTGTGATGCGAATGATGCAAATTGCAGAGTTGTGGGGTATGAATTTGTGCAGCGTAGTTTAAGCTTTCATGTGTTAGATTATTGGATGTAATGAGCAGAAGGTGTCTACAATCTTCAGTAAGAATGTGAAGGTGTTGGTGATACTATGGTGGAATTTTCTATTGCATTGAGATGGATTTCTCATTGTAATACTCTTCTTTATCTTTTTTTCTATTCTAGTAGTGATCCTTTCTTTCTTTTGGTTAGTGAGCTCTCTATAAGTAGTGAACCCTTTGTAATCGATATTGATATTATTTTATATTGTGAGCTAATCTTCACTGTGGGTTTTCCCTTCTTGGGTTTTCCGTGTAAATCTAGTGTTTCCTTATGCATAGTGTTGTCTTGGTTCTATTTTTTTATCTTCTTTCATGATAAATCATTCTAACATAGTAAGGGTAAATTGAATTAATGTGGATTTGAATGTTTGTGAGGTTTTGGAGTTTTAAGGTACAACTAATTCACCCCCCCTCTTAATTATCTTATGCATTCAACAATGTGTATTAGAGAAAGGTTCCTTGGAAGAAATCTTAATTTCTTGAGGTAGATCTGGGATGACACATAAGAAAGACGTTCCTCTATTTAATGAATCAAATTATACATTTTGGAAGACAAGGATGGAAAGTTTTCTATTTTCTCTTGGATTTGAAATTTGGAAGTTTGTTGAGACTAGATATACTATACCTGCAAATGTTCCAAAGACTAATGATGAGATCAAGGCCTATGAAAACAATGGTAAAGCAAGGTATGCTCTCATAAGTGGTCTTTCTAATTCTGAATTGGTGAAAGTTATGAATCTAAAAAATTGTTAGAGAAATTTGGGTAAAATTTAGAAATTATTTATGAAGGAGATGATAAGGTTAAGCAAGCTAAGATGTAGAATTTGAAGATCATGTTTGAGACCCTGTGAATGTCCAAAGATGAAAAAATTACAAGCTACTTGCAGAAGGTAGATGAAGTTGTTTAACGACATTAGAGGTCTTGGTGGAGAACTAAAAGAATAAGAAGTGGTAAAGAGGTACTCAAAACTCTTCCTAAATCTTATGGCCATAAAGTTCCCACTACTAAGGAATTATAAAATTTGAACCAATATACCAAAGATCAGTTGTATGGTTCTTTAACTGCTTTTGAAATGAGAGAATTTGGTACAAGTAATGCAAAATTTGAGGTTGTTGTTAAGGCTAGAAAATCAGAGAAAACTATGGAATAAAATCAGGAGGATCTTGATGATGTGGAAGCTAACTTTGTGAGAAGAATGAAAAAGGGTATTGGAAAGTATAGAGGTAAGTTTCCTTTCAATTTTTTTAGTTCTAGAAAGATAGGTCATTGTGCTTCAAGATGTCCAAACAAAGCTTTGAATGATAAAAATAAGGATAACAAAGGTAAGATGATTAAGAAAAGTTATTATGTTAGAGAAGATGCTAGTATATCTGATGATGAATCTGATTATGGGGATGATGAGGATGGTGCATTCTTGTTCATGGATTTAAAATATGAAACTAATTCTTCTAACTCTAAGAGATGTGTGAAGGAAAGTGCTCTAGAAGCAAGTACTAATACTGAAGGCACTTTGGTGTCTACCAAATTCATGCTAGATAGGAGAAAAACTATTGGATAATTTGTAGACACATAAATATGACCTAGGCCTCTGAGCTACATTTTTCTATGTCAAACCACACTTCTTCCTCACATAATTAAATTATTAAATTATTTCCTTTTACCATAGAAAAAAGGAAACCTGCTTGATTTGCTTGATTTGGGGAGTAATTGATGACAAATTGGACTCAATAAGGCCTTTATTTGGTGCTGTGAGGGTTTTTTCACATCCACACTAGGTCTTGGACCCTTTAAAATACATTAAACGATGTCTTGTGAAGGTGTTGTAAAGTGTTGTAAAAGAATTTCACACTTCTCTAGACTTAATAAACCCATTTCCCCTTAATTCAACATTATAAAATATATTTATTTGCATTTTCACATCAATCTAGAAGGCTTGTAAAATAAACTTAACTTTAATCTAGTGTTGTAATGTGTCTTACACATTCACATTGGATGTTGTGCCTTTCTGGGCTATGTGGACCTCATTGTAGTGTTGTAAAGTGTATTTAATCACACTTTCACATTGAATTCTATGTCCCAATCCCTAATTTACCTTTACATCATTGTTAATAGGCCCCTATTACCCCATATTTTGCATCCTAAGGCATAATTTGATGAAATACCTGATGAAGTCACTATATAAACCTGATTTTCTTAGCTTCCGACAACCCAGTTGGAAAATGGGCTCCTCTGGGACTAATTCACAATCTGTGGCAAATGAGTCCCTCACAGGTGGTACTGATTCACCTAAGGTGGTGAAGGAGTCCCATTTGGGCCATTTTTGACTTTTGAGTGAGAAATTTTGGAATTTAAGCTCTATTTTTCTTCATGTTGGCCTTAGGGATCCAATTAACGGGAAAATAAAGTGGAATGCCTATAAATATAAGTCGCTAAACCGTAATTTACATCTCATAACTCATTCACACATCTCTTATCATTCATTTATCATTCATCTTTTATCTCAATTCAAGCAAGTTAGGGTTTCATCATTGCAAGTCATCAAGATAGCTTCCTAGGAAATTCAAGGGAATATTCTTCATGTTTTGTTGCAGACATTCAAGATCAATCTTCATGGAAAGGTAATAACTCCATTATTTCATGCTTGATTACATTCTTTTCTCATTTTGGTTTAATTACCTACAGAGGAGTTGGACTAAGGCAAACCCACATGCCCTAACATTCAACATTTCTCTCTCTTGTATTGTGTGTGTGTGTGCAGATTTAGACATCTTGAAGAATTGCAAATCATTGAAGATCAAGTTGTAAAGTTGTTGAAGACACCTTTCTATTGACCAAGGAAAAATATCAACAAAAGGTCACTTTCAGTTTCGAAAATCAGACTTTTGGAGGTAGACACCTGTCAGGAGCCGAAGAGCAGATCAGAGACTTTAGTTTCCACTTTTGGATTTTCAGAAATTTAAAAGTGGACTCATTCACCATGGGTGGAAAATGAGTCCCACTGCTAGGCCTAATTTTAGTTTTCCAGAACTGGGACTGATTCGCCCAAAATGGCAAATGAGTCCCACCAGGCCTAAAAATCAGGATCAACAGCATTCCAGAAGTCATTTCCAATCTTCATCAAGATCTTAGGTGCACACTTTTAGTTTCATCCATTTCTATTGCAATTTGCAGGTGTTTTCTGCATATCATAATGTGTTTAAACAAACAATTTACATTTGATTAGTTCTGCATTCATAATCAATCAACTTTATCACTTAGTTGCATTTATATCATTGTATTTAGTCATAATCACATTATAAATACCTTAGTTTGAGTGAACCACCTAGATTTTTGGGTGTGGGATCTATCTATTTCCTTTAGGTGAAAGACCCTAATTGAGCAAAAGAGACATAACATTGACACTCCTAAAATCTATGGTTCAGTCCTAATGTCATACTTCACACTATTAATTAAATAATTTCTAATTATTTAATTAATTTATGTCCTATATTCCTCTATGATTGTTTAAATAAATAAATTGTATTTGTTTATTTAAATACGCTAGTAACTAATCTTTACTCCTATAAATAAATAAATTTCTAATTTACTTAATTACTCATTTTTATTTCCGGCTACAAATTAAATAATTGCCATTAATTATTTAAGTCGTTCATTATCCTTTTCTCCTTCAATTAAAGAAAATTAATCATGTAACCCACTGTCCAAGATTTGAAAATTAAAACCTAAACTTTTATTTGTCAAAGATTGGAGGTTAAAACTACTAATCGTGCTTTGCAGGGCTCTTCCTTTAGTTTGCTTCACTTAAGTGTTTTTTTCACATAGAATGATTAGTGGGTCTAAAAAGAACTTGAGTGTTTGATTTGACATCATAAGTGGGGTTAAAATTAACAAGTGTCTTTTGTGTTTTGTGGTTTACAACTTGTCATTGAATGCATATGCTCTCATCGCACCATTTGGCAATCTTGAGGATCAAAAGCATTTCTTTGGCACTTGTATAACCACCCCACTTTTGGAATTTGGAATTAAAATGAACATTATGCGAGTGTGAGATAAAGGTGTTGTGTATGCTCTCTCCTTGCGATTTGTGCAATCTTGGAGATCAAAAACAACATACTTGTCTTGCTTTTCTTACCTTTAGAGGGGCCTACGTCATAAGAGGGAATGAATCCAATTGGTTTTTCACTTAGGACAATATATAAAAGGATAAGACTAAACCATCAAGTCCTCATGATATGTAGGCCTTAGCCATGTAGTGTCACTTGAAATAGGGTACCTACCATAAAATGTATAAGAGCCCCTAGTAGAGTGATTAAAGCCTTAAGTTGCTTGTTGGACACTTGCGAGGTGCCATGTCCCCGACTATTCACTAAGAACCTTTTTTTTAGTGACCAAAATCCTTTTTCACTTGCTAGCACAAAAATGACCATTCTGAAGTTGTCCCATGTTTTCACCATTCATATGTAGAGGTAGAAATTCCTCTTTAGGGAATTGAGACTTGGTGTTCCCAAGAAGTGAGTGTCATGTAAGGGGGAGCCAATGCCACCAAGTCTCTAGCTGTCCACCTTGTTTGGTTGGTTGGATAAATCTAAGGGGGGATCTAGTGAGTGGTATCTCTTGAGAAGCCTAGGTTTGTACAAAGTACTTTCAAAGTGTTTTCCATTTCACACCAAGATCAAACTCAAAACATTGTGTTTTATGTGTGTGTCTTTTAAACAAACAAGCAAACAAACATTAGACCTAGAAATTTTTTCAAACAAAATAGTCAAAATCTTTCCAAAATCATATTCAAACCTTTGAGATCCATTTTCAGACCAACTTCTTGTTGTGATACTTGTTTAAAACTAGAAACTTTCTCAATTCACCTTTCATATCACCATTCCATTATTAGGTCACCATTTTAGGTATCTTAGGATCATCATTACTTGCATTTCCCAACATCACATTAGGCTACCTTTTTCAAACTTTTAGGCTTGAAACCTTGTGGATTTTAGGATAGAGGATCTCTCTATACCTTGGTACGAATCATTTCTTCAACAAAATATATTCATTTGAAAAGGTTTCTTTTTAATTTCATTTTTTGTCATTTTGGTGATACTTTTCCTACTCATAAGTCTAGTTGGGAAACTCACCTTGCCACTCTTTTCACTTGTCCTAGAAAAAGGCCATTTGACAATCCTAGTTGAAACATTGATTTACCCTTGGATAGTTAGTGATGCTATTCTTACATATTTCAAAAGTGTTTAAGCCCTCAAGTTCACTATAGGTATCCATCACCTCTTAGTCATTTGCATCCTTCATACCACAACATTTTAGACCTAAAAGATCATTATCATACACTTTATACCTCATAACATCCAACATTATCATTATCACTTTTAGACTTGTTACATACATTAGACTTCTTCCATCCTTAAGATACCAAAAATACAAAAAAAAAAAGTTGCATAACATTTAGGCGTACCTTATTTCAAAAATACCAAAAAGCATAGTCTTAGTATCATACCTTCCACCTTCATTTTGACAAAGCCTTATATGGTTGAAACTAAATTACAAAAGAAACGTCGAGCAATGGATCTCTATCATGACGATCATGATCTTTACAATTACACTAGCACCCTCAACTTTGACAATACCGCTAATGAGCCTCACAAGAATACCAACCTTGAGAGTCATGACCATGCCAACTGTAAGGAAATTTAGGAGCGCATCTAGTGAAAAATCCATGCAGTAGTGCCTTTGGTAACTTTCATTTTCAATTAGGTTGCCTAAAAGACATGTAAAACTATGTCTAAATGCGGAAACAGACACAGTTTATTTCCTACATTGATCCATCTGAGAGAAACACATGTAAATTCAACAACAAGCATTCACTACACGAACCAACATACATGAAAGATGAAATAGAAAACCAGAACACAAAGATTTATGTGGGGAGAATCCTTTCGGAAAAAAAACCCCACACTCCAAAGATTGAGCCATTGTATTATTCAGCAACATAATGGTTACAATACAAATTCAGGCTTTTAGCCTTTTCAGATTTTACCTCTTGTTCATTCTGGATACTATCTAGTAATCAACTCTCCCTCTGTACATTTCCTGATCAACCTCTCAAACCAAACAATATTCGTACTGTTGCAATACCCTCACATAGTATACAGTACTGATCAACACAAGAGATCAACCATGGCATTCAATCCTTGATCAAGAGAGAAATCGGTAACATAACCCTGCCTCTCACTTCCTCTATTTTGGCCTCAAGTCCCCCGGCCATACAACCAGCCTCTCGGCCTTAACATCTCGTTAGCTCTTCTACTTCACTTGTTATGGCCTCATGGCTTCGGCCTTCCAACCAGCCACACTACCCTCACATCTGTTCACTCTTTTCCTTCTCTTTGGCTTCGACTCTATGAAATAATTTGTTTCCAACTGTCAGATCACAATTGTCGAATCATCTAGCTCAACAATGGTTCACATCCTGCTTTCTCTGATTTGTCCATATCGCACCACGTCAGACAATCTTCACTCGGTCAACAGCGATCAAATTGTGTCACATGTCGGTGAGACACTAGAAGTGTCTCCCCGATGCCACAAGTCCCGATTACATGTTGTCGCCAAGAGCCGTCTCCATTGGCAAGATGTTCTACCAATATTCACAAGTCATACCGAAAAAAACATTCTCATCAGCGAGACAATCGCCATTCAATGAGACATTACACCAAGCTCATAAGTCATTCCAAAGTGTTCCTTAGTCGCCAAGACTTTAGTCATTCTTTGAGAGATCATATCGAGCCCTTTATGTTATACCGATGTCACTATCGGCCAGACTTAGGCAAAGGTCATACCGAAACTTCTGACGTCCATCGCATTCCTATTGGCAAGACAAATACCCTTCGCCAAGACATCACCCCACAAGTTCCAAGTTACCCCGAGTCAATCTTGTCGGCCAAACTTATTGCTTTCGCCAAGACTTCACACCGAAGCCTTTAAGTCACATTGATGTGTTCCATTGTCGGCAAGAGAATCAACCTTTGGCAAGACTTCTTACCGAGGCTTCCAAGTTATCCTGAACTCACTATTCACCAAGAGTCACACTGAATCGATGACCCCACATGCTGTCGGTGAGACATCATCCTGTCGCCAAGACTTCACGCCGAAGTCTTTGAGTTACCGTGAAGGCCTTTGTTGGCGAGACCTTCATTGATCACTGGGACATCATACCGAAACAAAAGTGTTACTCTGAATGTCCGTTGGTGAGACATATCACTATTGGTAAGACTTCTTACCGATCACCCAAGGGTTTCCTCGAAAGCTCCAACACTGTCACCGAGACATGTTACTTTCGGTAAGACTTCTCACCGAGCCGCCATAGGTTAGCCTGATGACTTCAATGCGTATCCCTGTCGGAAAGACCTTCCAATGTCACTGGGACTTCTTCCCGAGTGTTGAAGTCACTCTAAATCCCCCGGTCACTATGAGTCTCCTGACACCTGATTAAATGGCCTGTCGGCTAGAGATCTCCATGCGGTGAGAGGTTACAACAATTGCTTTATGTCACAGCGCTAGACTCCACGGTGAATGTGTTTAGCAAGACTTCTGTAATGTCACAGCGACTAGAATATTTCACAAGGTTCCCAAACTGCTAGTCGGCTAGACCAAAGAAATGTCACATCAACTTTTCTCTTCCAGAGGTTCCAGCCTATGAGATTGAGGCAACAATTCTAACAATCTCCCACTTGACAAAGATCACACAAGAACCTCCAAAGCAACCAGAAACTAGGACCACACTAGCTCCTCCAGTTCAAACCCTGTAATACTCAAGACACCCAATGAACATGATTCCACAGATAATAGTCCATTAGACAATCTCAAACAAAGACCAGGCATCCAACTGCAACTCACTGTCCAACAAAACAACCGATTATAGCCCTTTAGGAAACCACATAGACCTCAAACATGCTCTCATGCTCTATCAAGAATTCTGTGCCAATATCCAAGATGTTCACCTTTAGGCAACAATCCTGTCATCCTCCAACATGCCACATGTGGAAGAAGGATACAAAACCAAGGTGTATAAGCACCATTCCATCATACAAAAGCAAAAAATCCCAGTGATATCTCCAACAAGATACTGCTACCACTTCACTGTGCTCAAATGCTATACAAAAGCAATATCAACTTCAAAGCTTCAAACAGAACAAAACAGTGAAGTCATTCTTTAGAAACAAGATAAACAACACTAGTTAGAACAACAATTAGACTAACCGCTTCCATCCAACTGATAAACCCATGCGACTAAAAATAGCACCCACAACTTGTGCTATACTATCCAATCTCACATACCTCACATGTATCACCATTAGTAAACTTCTGCCAATCCATTAATAGCCCCACTGCCAGAGAAATCCATATCTGAAAGATCAAAAGGCATCGCAAGCCTACCAATACTAGCACAAAGAAAATTTAACCCTGTAGTATTGAAGAAAAATCCACAATGATATGCACAACCTGCAACAACCTGCCACAAGAAACATTTCTCTCACCACAAACCTTCACAGCCATAGAGAGAAACACTGCACATCAACTTCCTGTAGAACATCCTCCTACATACACTTCTAACAGCCAGCTGTGTCAAGAATGATCTTCTTCACATCCCAAAAGAAAGCCTTAACAACATCCATCTGTTCAATCACCAAGATAAAACCAACTTCTAATATCATGTAATCAATATGAATGTAAGCTTCTTAAAGAAGATCAAGCTAAATCATTTCCCATTTTAGGAAATCAGCCCATACATCATCTCCTACCGATTATCATCAGTAAATGACATAACACTAAAGCTCAAGGAGATAAAACAAATTGTACAACTTCCACTATGAATCCTTCAGAACCAAAAGTTAAACTAATTCAAGATCCATATCATGAAAGTGAACAGAAAATACATTTGAAAGATATAATGAGCCAGATACCTCTCAGATAAACTACTGAGTAGACCAAGAGTGGGAACGAGAATACTCCTTCAAGATAAACAAGTCATCATGACTAATCCAAGAGCAATCTCCTCATAGATATTTTATTGAACTCACGTTCAACTAAGGTGTAGGCTTCTCAGACTTTCTACTAAAAAACTTTAACAAGAGTAACAAGTAGCAACACATCTATCATAAGAGAAGTACAAACTCACCTTATTCTTCATGTATCCATGAGTACTAGC
The DNA here is from genome assembly GCA_007258455.2 of Sequoia sempervirens. Taxonomy (NCBI): domain Eukaryota; kingdom Viridiplantae; phylum Streptophyta; class Pinopsida; order Cupressales; family Cupressaceae; genus Sequoia; species Sequoia sempervirens. The sequence continues at coordinate 42,127 of VDFB02113349.1, forward strand.
AACCGATCATCTCATGCTAAACTTCAACTGCATTACTGCACTATCATGAAGTATCAAGCAAGTAATTAAGGCACTCAATACACAAAGAATTACCAGATCACTGTCAAAGCTCCAATCATCTGAATCATTATCATGGCACCATGATCTACACATCCCCATAGGAGATACCATGCTTCAAGTGACTCCACCAATGTCTCAAGTACAATGCACAATGCCAAAACTCTAGTGCACAAACAAGAGTATACCATGACATAAAGCAAATAGACTTAAGAACAACATCACCTATCAAGCACCACCAAGACCTTAGTGAACAACTCCAAGCATCCTCCATGGTTCCAAGATGTTGCACATCTTCAAATAATGTCCATGCAAAAGCAAAAGAACCCTTCTGCAATACTAAAGAAGACCATTCACCACCATGTGATGAATCCACAGTCACTGCTAGAGCTCCCACTGAAACATGACACCTGAGCTCTCCAAGCATCATGACCACCTACTACAGGTTCCCTTAACTAACTATTCAGGTACTCAAGAATATCCATCCTCTCATCTCAAAACAATCACACCAATGCACAAGTGACCACAGAGAAGGCCAACTAACAAATCTGCACCATCAATGAATCAACCTCATGGATAAAGACAGTCCACATCCAAGTTATCTCACTGTAGCCAATGGGTAGCTAATCCATCAACCACATAACTCATAGATCACAAACATCAAACATGCAAAACCGTTATCACATTGAAAACTGCAACACTAAGATATCAAAGAGAATAACTACGTAGACAACATAACTCAAACACCAGATCACACCAAATCTGATTTTCCAATCATGTCCACAATGAGCACCATAATCAAGGAACCCACAAGCATTACCACAAGAATGTTGAGTGAAAAAATGCTTACCAACACTCCCATGCAGAGAAAGAGTCATACCTCCTCTAAACCATGCACCAAGCATGAATGAAGACCTGCAACTATCTCATCCAGCAACACCCCAAAAAAAAGGCCAATGTCTAGACAATAGCTTAACAACAACTCCACATGATCACAAGTTTTTCTTAACCGTGTAAAACCTGCAAAACCACAGAGCCATGCAAGTAAAAATCATCCTTAGAAAGAAAAAAATAGTTCAAGAGAATCTAGGCCCCTTTCAGGCCAACTTTAAACCACCACCATGTACATGCATCTGAGAAAGAGAGAGAGGCTATTTCAAAAGCTTGCAAATCATCTAATGATTAACTTCATAACCTTTAAGCATTCGAGGTTAACAGGAAACAGTTCCTTTCAACACCAGGAACCACCACCTAGCATATGCACTCTCTTCAATGACTGAGAAATAATATAGGCTTCTCCATATCACCCAGGAGCTTGTCACATAGACACCAATATGAAAGCTTTACTGCTACACAACCACAGAGTAGGAAAATCCACCTCATACTCCAAGGTTATACCTTTACCAGCCAGGAGACACAGATCATGACATGATCAACTCCCTTTTCCATCTTGACCATTCTTCAAGCTACATGCTGTCTTAGAATACCACAAGGCTTCCACTCATCAAAGGATCAATACATCAGTCCATTCCTCCAAATTTCCTCTAGCCCAACAAACTGAGAAATCTTCATAGGAGAAATATCCAGAACCAACAACCAAAAGAAAGCTTTGATACCACTTGTAAGGAAATTTAGGAGCGCATCTAGTGAAAACTCCATGCAGTAGTGCCTTCGGTAACTTTCATTTTCAATTAGGTTGCCTCAAAGACATGTACAACTATGTCTAAATGTGGAAACAGACAAAGTTTATTTCCTACATTGATCCATCTAAGAGAAACACTTGTAAATTCAACAGCAAGCATTAACTACATGAACCAACATACATGAAAGACAAAACAAAAAACCAAAACACAAAGATTTACATTGGGAAAATCCTTTCGGATAAAAAACCCCACACTCCAAAGATCGAGCCATTGTATTATTCAGCAACATAATGGTTACAATACAAATTCAGGCTCTTAGCCTTTTCAAAGTTTACATCTTGTTCATTCTGGATACTATCTAGTAATCAACTCTCCCTCTGTACATTTCCTGATCAACCTCTCAAACCAAACAATCTTTGTACTATTGCAATACCTTCACACAATATACAGTACTGATCAACACAAGAGATCAACCATGGCATTCAATCCTTGATCAGGAGAGAAATCGGCAACATAACCCCACCTCTCACTTCCTCTGTTTTGGCCTCAAGGCCCCTTGCCATACAACTAGCCTCTCGACCTTAACATCTCATCAGCTCTTCTGCTTCATCAGTTACGGCCTCATGGCTTCGGCCTTCCATCTAGCCACACTACCCTCACATCCGTTCGCTCTCTTTTCCTTCTCTTCGGCTTCAGCTCTATGAAATAGTTTATTTCCAACTATCAGATCACAAGTATCAAATCATCCAGCTCAGCAACGATTCACATCCTGCTTTCTTTGATTTGTCCATATCGCACCACGTCGAACAATATTCACTCGATCAATAGTGATCAACTTGTGTCTCATGTCGGTGAGACACTAGAAGTGTCTCCCCGATGCCACAAGTCTTGTTACACATTGTCGCCAAGAGTCATCTCCATTGGCAAGAGGTTCTACCGATATTCACAAGTCATACCGAAAACAACATTCTCATCGGCAAGACAATCGCTATTTGATGAGACATTACACTGAGCTCATAAGTCATTACGAAGTGTTCCTTAGTCGCCAAGACTTTAGTCATTCATTGAGAGATCATATCGAGCCCTTTATGTTATACCGATGTCACTATCAGCCAGACTTAGGCAAAGGTCATACCGAAACTTCTGACGTCCATCGCATTCCTATCGGCAAGACAAATACCCTTCACCAAGACATCAACCCACAAGTTCCAAGTCACCTCGAGTCAATCTTGTTGGCCAGACTTACCACTTTTTCCAAGACTTCATACTGAAGCCTTTAAGTCACATCAATGTGTTCCATTGTCGGCGAGAGAATCAACCTTCGGCAAGACTTGTTACTGAGGCTTCCAAGTTATCCATAACTCACTGTTCACCAAGAGTCACACTGAATCGATGACCCCACATGCTGTCGGCGAGACATCATCCTATCGCCAAGACTTCGTGCCAAAGTCTTTGAGTTACCGCAAAGGCCTTTGTCGGCGAGACCTTCATTGATCACTAGGACATCATACCAGAAAAAAAGTGTTACTCTAAATGTCCGTCGATGAGACATATCACTATCGGTAAGACTTCTTATTGATCACCCAAGGGTTTCCCTGAAAGCTCCAACACTATCACCGAGACATGTTACTTTCGGTAAGACTTCTCACCGAGCTGCCATAGGTTACCCCGATGACTTCAATGCGTATCCCTATCAGCAAGACCTTCCAATGTCACTAGGACTTCTTCTCGAGTGTTGAAGTCACTTCGAAGCCCCCGGTCACTGAGTCTCCTTGACGCCTAATTGAATGGCCTATCGGCCAGAGATCTCCACGTGGTGAGAGATTACAATGACTGCTTTATGTCATAGCGATAGACTCCACAGTGAATACGTTCAACAAGACTTCTGCAAGGTCACAATGACCAGAATATTTCACAAGGTTCCCAAACTACCAGTCGGCTAGACCAAAGAAATGTCACACCAACTTTTCTCTTCCAGAGGTTCTAGCCTGTGAGATTGAGGCAAAAATTCCAACACCAACTTGGGCTCTACATCTTATAAACAACCAAAGACACAAAATCCTTTTGAACAATTCCTGATTAGAGACAAGGATGGGAATGTGTTTGAATAGAAGAAGTAGAGGTTGTTGCACAAAATCCCAAAGTATCCTCTCTTGTGGATGAAATTGTCATGTTGGACCCCCAACGATATGTAGCTAAGCTTTTACATGGAGTTAAACTACATCAAGGATTTGATCTCAATAACTTACAAGAAAAAATGTCACCCATGAACAACACAAAAACAAGCCAAGAAAAATTTAGGCCACAACCTAACTCTTCCATATCCATTGGAACAACAACCCAAAGTATCGAAACTACCAACACTTCATCCATCTTTGTGACACAATCTATGTCACAACCCATGAAACAAACCACATCACAACCATTATTCACAATGCAACCCTTTGGCTTGGTATTTACTCCCTTTGGGTCATCATCCAAAGCCATAGGGGCATCCACATCTAACATCATTGGTAGACCTAAGGAAATAAGGGTTCTCATCCAAGGACCTAAATCAAACAAAAAAACCATGTCACAAGGACCACAATCAAACAAAAACCCATGTCACAAGGTCCTCATGTCAATACAAACACCTTGCAAGGAAAAAACACAAATGCCCTACATAGTCAAAATACAAACACTTCACATGGTTATAATCCTTTTCAACAAGGACAAGGATCACAAATGACACAACCCCTTAACATATCATATGACTACACACATGAATCCTTTTTTGGTAGCCAAAATATACATGGAAAACACACCTAGAAAATACAACATGGCTCAACCACTTCTCACATCCCAACTTACACATCATACATTCATACTCATGGACACAATCAAAATCCACTACATATGCATAACATTCTGAATCAAAACATGTCATCTCAACAACACATGGGACCACACAACACAACTATAGGACCTCATAAAAATGTTTCCAACAATACCATAATAGACACATGGACTACCAAGTTGGATACCCTACAAAAGCAAGTGGAAGGGATGCAAGTGTCAAACAATATGTACTCATCACATGATTTTCATCCTTACCCATATGACACTAGCATATACATACCTCCTTTCCCTCCTAGGTATATCGTCCCCACTTTCACCAAGTATAAGGGAAAGAGCAATCCTATCAAGCACATACAAGAATTCACCACTAGTTGTGTGGATGTTGCATATGATCACTCCTACCTTTTGAGACTCTTCCCTAGAAGTCTTATATGGCCCGCACTTGAATGGTTTGCATTGATACCTAAAGGGTCTATAATTTATAGGACGACCTCGCCAATAAATTCATGGAGAATTATACTTATAACATTGAAAATGATGTCACGATTGTTACCTTATGCCACTTGACACAAGATGAAGGAGATTCCTTCATTATTTTCCTCCAAAGATGGTGTAGTATGGCGAGTCGATGTCTTGTTAAGATTCCTAAAAAAAAAAGTGGACATGTTCGTAGAAAACCTCAAGTCAAAGTTGAAACACCCTCTACAAGTACATTTTTGTGCGACATTTTTAGACTTAGTTGAAAAAGGCATGACACTAGAAAAGGTCCTAATTTCCCAAGGTGAACTTACATATGGAAACAAAAACACACACAACCAACATACCTCTAACAAAAAAAGAAAGTTTTGGTCCCACAATAAGAATGCAACAAATGATGGAGTCATAGACGAGAAAGCTATGAACAAAATAGGACACACATTTACTCTTAAATCACCCAACCTAAATGACCACACGACTAATGTGTTACAAAATACTCAAGAATGAGGACTTTCAAGACAACCAAAGCAATACCGATGAAGACAATACACCCCTTTACCATAACCAATCGAATCTGTCTTGAAGAAGCTAGTACAATCAAATTTCATACAACTGCAAGAGCCCAAACCATACAACCTTGGACAGTTCAAACCATCTTTGTGGGATGATAATGCCTTTTGTGACTACCACCACATCAAAGGGCACAAGACCTCGTCATTTCATCAATTAAAGAACATAATCCAAGACCTAATTGAAAATGGTATGATAGAGGTTTAAGGACAACAACAAACTTAAAATTAAGACCATACAATCTTCAAGAATCCACTACAAGACCATGGTTCAGGAAATTCCTCCACCTCATGTCGAAAGATAAACAATCATGCCAATTATACCAGGATTTCCTTTTATTACTCAAAGATAATTGATCACCTTGATTCCGTTGATGACTATGTCAACACAATCACCATTAAAAAGGTTTCTGAATGTGCTATCACTACCTGTAGGTCTAAGGTTACTTTATTTGATCCCTCTTCAAAGTAGCCACAATCCAAAGACTAGTATAATCTTGTTGACCAATTTGGAAAGACACCTGCAAAAATTCCTATCCTCAAGCTATTACGCCTATCACCTAAACACAAAGCTATCCTCAATAAGGCTTTGAGGGAAACCTCTATTCCTACTAACCTAGACATCAATCAATTTGAAGCCATGGTTGGTTACTTGGCCAATTCACTCCATGTCTCTTTTTTTGACAAAGACTACTCTACACAAAAGACAAACCATAATGACCCTTTACACCTTGAAGTCCTCCATAAAACCAAAGTCAGACAAGTCCTAGTAGATGATGGAGTAGGGTTGAATATTTATACCTTAAAATTGGTTAAGATGCTATGCTTCTTGGAAGCATGTGTAGACTCCACTAAAAGCATTTTTATCAAAGCTTACAATGATGAAGAGTGATACTCTATTGGAATTATCACACTGCCTATTTGAGTTGAATCTGCAATCATAGATACCAATTTTCAAGTCTTGGACCTTGACCTCCCATACAACCTTCTCCTCAGTAGACCCAGGATTCATGCCATGAAGGCTATTCGATCCATATACCACCAATTCCTTAAATTTTCACATGAAGGAACTAAAATTATGATTCCTAGTGATCTTGATCCCTTTCAATATTGTAGTAATTTGAGAGGGACCACTCAATTCCAAGTGCTTATCAATAATGAGGCTTCATCTTCCACTTTTTCACATTACATTAACCCATATTCATTGAATAAAGCATCCACTTCATCTACCATACCATCAAACCCCAAGGTCCAAGTCCATTATATGGGATGTGGTGTATACCGCATGGACAAGCTATAGATAGATGATAGTGCCAATGCTGTTGAGAAAGTTCAGACTTCCAATAATGATGTCAAGAATACTTCAGAAGGTGCACAAACAGATGGTCGTACTTGGACCAAAACCTTCTAGGATCTTGAAGACACATCTATCTTTTCCATATCCGCCTCTACTCAAACTTTTCATATCTATGACAACCCCATGTTTGATCAGGATAGCTATGACATATAATTAAATTATTTAATTATGTCTGAATGTCATACTTCACACTATTAAATAAATAATTTCTAATTATTTAATTAATGCATGTCCTATATTCCTCTACGGTTGTTTAAATAAATAAATTATATTTGTTTATTTAAATATGTCACTAACTAATCTTTACTCCTATAAAAAAATAAATTTCTAATTTATTTAATTACTCATTTTCATTTCCGGCTACAAATTAAATAATTACCATTAATTATTTAATTTGTTCATTATCCTTTTCTCCTTCGATTAAATAAAATTATTCATTTAACCCACTTTTCATCCCACAAGTAAATAATTAAAATAATTATTTACTGCCTTTTGTCTTATTCCTATTTTTGAATTAAATCATTATTTAATTCCAAAAGTCAACTTTCCTCTGTAAATCAAGTAATTTCTATTATTATTTGATTTTCTAGCCACCTCTTTTTCTATGCCAAATATTTTCCTTCTCATTTATTCTCCACCTTTGATTTAATTATCTCCAATTAAATCTTAGCCCTTCATTTCAAATCTTGCCCTAATTTTGACCTAATGTTGCCCTAATCCTAATGCTACTCATCACATTGAATTCTTGCCTTTGATCTTAGGGTTTTATCAACTTCTAATCATGTCCATCCATTCTCAATTTGACATTCTTTAAAAGGTCTCTCTCAAGTCATTTTTAGACACATAGAGTCATTTTCAGCAACTTAGGCACTTAGTACATGCTTGAGAAGTTCTGAATACTTGAGCAGAATTCTTCAATATTTTTCTTGTCTTGGTCATAAGCAATAGTTTTACTTCAAATTTGAGAGAAATTATACTGTTTACATCAAGATGGAGAAGAGAAATAGAGGTCAATCAAAGGAGGCTTGAAGACCAAGTGATATTGTTTCATGTTTTTATACTTCTAGTTTCCTTTGTTCTCTATTGTTGATTAGGGTTTAGTTATGCTATTTGTAGCTAACTTGGAAATTTTACCCTAGTTACATCTTTCATAGTGGATTCTCTAATCGTATGACTAGTGATAAGAGTAGGTTTGTCAAACTTGAAAAGTATGAAGGAGGAATAGTTAGGTTTGGCGATGATACATCTGCTAAGATATGTAGAAAAGGTTCAATTAGTTTTGATTGAAAGCATAACACTGATGATGCTCTCTATGATAAGGATTTAAAACATAACCTCTTGAGTGTTAGAAAAATGTGTAGCAAAGGATACAATCTTATGTTTTAGGATGATGGTTGTGAGATCAAAAAAGGATGTGGAACTGTGATTGTTGGTGGAAGAAGGACAAATGGAAATGTCTATCAGCTCAAAGGTGTTTATGGTTGTTGTTTCATGACTCAGATCAATAAGAGTTGGCTATGACATAGAAGAATGTGTCACATTAATTTTGATAGCCTAGTGAGAATAAGTTCAGTTCAAATTGTGAGAGATCTTCCAAAGATTACAAAGCTTATCAATGATGTATGTAAGGAATGACAAGTTGGAAAGAAAGCAAGAAGAAGTTTCAAAGTCAAAGAACAATCTTCTACCAAACTATTGGAATTGGTGCATGTAAATCTTTGTGGTCCTACCAAAGCAACAAGTCTTCAAGGTGACATGTATTTCATGCTATTTATTAATAATTGTTCTAGAATGACATGGGTTACTTTTCTCAAAGGAAAATTAGAAGACATAGATAAGTTTAAAACATTCAAAGTTATGGTTGGAAATGAAATGTCCATATGAAAATCAAGTACTTGAGGTCTGATAGAGGTGGAGATTTCATCTCCAATGAATTGAATAAATTTTGTGAGAATCATGGAATAAAGAGGCGTTCATCTATCCATAGTACTCCTCAGAAGAATGGAGTGGTTGAAAGAAAGAATAGGACTATTCAAGAAGCTGCAAGGACAATGATGAAATAATAAAATATACCGAAAGTCTACTGGAGAGAAGCAATTCATACTACTGTTTACATACTTAACAGAGTGCAAGAAAGAACAAACAACATAAAGACTTCCTATGAGCTATGGAATGGAAGGATTCCTACTGTCAAATAATTGAAAATTTTTGGAAGCAAATGCTATATCAAAAGAGATAAAGAAAACTTAGGAAAGTTTGATGCAAGGTTTGATGAAGGTATCTTCCGTGGATATTCTACTAAAAGAAAAGATTACTAGTGCTACAACGAGAGGCTAAGAAATATTTTTGAGAGTGCAAGTGTCAAGGTTGATGAATACCTATAGAAGAATTCATTAGTGATAGATGGATATGAATCAAATGAGTCTTCTTGTAGAGAAGAAAAAAAGCGAAGGAAAAATAAGTGCAAATTGAAGAGGAAGAAGCTCTAAAAAAGATTCCTAAAACTCCTAAGTATGTGCAGAAGAATCATTCTAAAGAAAATTATTGGTGATAAGAGTAAAGGTGTACTGACAAGAAGGAAAGTTGTTGAAGAATAGGTAAATCTATGTTTACTCTCTAAAGTTGAACCCAAAACAATGATTGAAGCATGCACTTGGATGGGTATTGGATCAAAGCTATGGAAGAAGAACTAATGATGATTGAGAAGAATTATACTTAGGAACTTATCCCAAGACTAGTAAACAAGAATGTGATTAGAACTAAGTAGGAATTCAAGAAAAAACTAAATGAGAGTGGATAAGTGGTAAGAAACAAGACAAGGCTTATGTGTAAAAGTTACTCAAGTAGAAGGAATAGAATTTGAGGAAACATTTTCTTTCCTGGCAAGAATGAAAGCTATCAAGATCTTTTTGGATTTTGCAACACATAAGGATTTCAAAGTTTATCAAATGAATGTAAAGTCTTCTTTCTTGAATGAAGAATTGAAAGAAGAGGTATACATAGAAAAACCAAAAGGATTTCAATTATCAAATAAACTGGATATGATCTGTAGATTGAAGAAGGCATTATATGGATTGAAGAAAGCTCTAAGAGCTTGGTATGCAAGGTTAGATAGGTACTTGTTACAACAAGGATTCAATAAAGGTACCACAAATAGTAATCTTGACTTCAAAGGTAAAAAATATCAAATCTTAATTGTGATTGTGTATGTTGATGATATGAGTTTTGGAGGTAATGAATTTATGTGTAAGAGATTTGTAGAATAGATACAAAAAGAGTTTGAGATGCCTATGTTTGGAGAGATGAATTTCTTCCTTGGGATATAAATCAATTAGAAAGATAAAGGTATTTTTATTTCACAATCAAAGTATTTCAAGGAAATGTTGAAGAAGTTTGGAATGGAATATTCTAAACTGGTATGTACCCCTAGGGTTACTAGTTGCAAGTTGAGAAAGAATGATGAATCTCCAAAGGCTGATTAGAGCAAGTATAGATCAACGATTGGAGGACTGCTATATCTAACTCCTACTAAACTGGATATCATGCATGTCATTTGTCTTATGGATAGATTTCAAGAAGATCTTAGAGAGTCACATGTTGCAGCAATAAAGATGATATTTAGATACTTGAAGGGCACTCTGAATTATGGCTTGTGGTATCCAAAGGATACTAAATTTACTCTGAGTGCTTACACAAATGTAGATTGGGCTGGCTGTGTAGATGAAAATAAAAGTACAAGTGGTGGTGCATTCTTTCTTGGATGTAGATTGGTTTCATGGCTAAGAAAGAAAAAAGATTCAGTGTCTTTATCTACTGTAGAAGCAAAATACATTGCAAAAACATCTTGTTGCGCACAAGTTTTATGGATGAGACAAAAATTAAAGGATATTAGAGTGGTATATGATGAACTAATTTCTATATTTTTTGATAATACAATTGCTATCAATATATCAAAGAATTCAATAATGCATTCAAGGAAAAAGCATAGCTCAATCCGATATCACTTTTTGAGAGAGAAGGTTGTAGAGAATGAAGTGAATCTTGAATATTTTCCTACAAAGGATCAAGTTGTTGACATATTCACTAAGGCTCTTCCTAAGGATACTTTGGAGTATCTTTGAGAGATGTTGGGTGTTATTGCCCCTCTTTCTTTGAACTAGATGCATAAGGAGATGCATCAGTCCACTAGATCTCAAGATTCATTCTTTGTTTTGGAAAATTTTTTGTGGCTACCTCTCAAGGGAGTAGGTAGTGGCATTATTGGTTGTTACAATAAGGAGGAGTGAGAGTTCTCATTGTGGAATGGTTGCTAATTGATGTAGTTTGGTGTGTGCTCCTAAGGAGGAGTATACAAAGCAGTAAAGGAAAGGAAGTTGCAAAATAGTGGTGAATAGTATGATTAATATCAAAGGCAGAGAATGACTGATGCAAATAATTTTGACCTTTTCCATTGATGTCAAATGGGGAGAGAGTAATGTGAAAAAAATCAAAGGGAGAGAAAGTCATGAGAATAATATGTTAAGGGAGAGAGTAATGAGCTAGTTGTGTAAGGGGGAGAAAGTAAAAGAAAAGAGAAGAAAAGTTGGTATAGAGCAAGATTATAGATGATCAAAGTTGGTGTGCTTGTTGTTGATGGTTTTTCACATCATGTGTTTCCATCAATGACAAAGGGGGAGATTGTTGTAAGTATGTGATGTTGGTGTTGCCATTGATGTCAACAAGACTTGGTGTTGTCATTGGTGTCAAGTAAATGAGTAGGAGATTATTGTAAGGGTGTGATCAGTTGGTAATGAGTTGATGTTGTCTCTAATGATGCTTTGATTAGTTGCATTATGTTGTTATTAGTAAGCTACTGGTGTCAACCTCTAGTGTTTCTTTGATAAGATTTTGTCTATGGATGTAGGGTTGAGTTGTTAGGTTGTAGTTGGTTTGGTGGTGATAAGGAAGTGTTGAAGATGTTGAGGATATGTCTCTAGTGCTTGGTTTCCTAGTGCTTTTGAGAAGAAATGAATAAAAAGAGGAAATAGTGTGTTGCAATGGTATTCTATGTTGCAGAATGGTGTTTCAGTTTGGCTCCACATTTCTTCTATGTTGAAGATATTCTTGTGTGGTTTTGATATGTTTATCATAGGTGTTAAGAGGTATTGCATCCATAATTTAGTGTGTTGGATCATTGCGCAGAGGAAGGTGTGTTCACCAGTGTGTGAACTATGTATTGCAGAGGTGTCTGGGAGGAATATTTTTCTCCACATTTCTCCGCAGAGTGGTTTTAGGTCTTGTGGATTTGGAAGGGTGTTGATAGTGTTTGTATCTTTCTTCAATTGATTTTTTTTGAGGTTTGGTGCTTTGGAAGTTGGTTTCTTGAGTTGCAGTGTATGGTAGAACTATTTGAGTGTATTGGGTGTGTACATTCTTCAAGTGAAAGTTGTGAAATATTTTTTTGGTTTCTAGGATGTTTGTGGAATATTCTAGATTATTTTCAAGTGTGGTGTATTGTCTACAATTCATATTTGGATTTGAGGAAGCATGTACTTAATTGTTTAATGGTGTTTACACAGGTTCGACTAACTTTGGGTGTTTACACTAATTACAAAATTGCTTCAATGTGTATGTAAGCATGGTGTGGCATGTATAAGTGAATTTAGGTCTGAGTTAAGGTGTGTTGTGGTCCGCCTTCATTCCTTTCCACCATAATAATTTTTTGATGTTGACCTAATTTGAATTTGCACAGTTGAGGTGCATAACCAACGTTGGATAATGTTTTTGTTGTGCAGTTTTTGCACACACGCCCCACTTGGAGTAGGGACCCTCTTTTTTTGGTGTCTTTGACCTTTGGTTCTATTGGATTTATCATTTTAGGGTCTTGACATGTTGATCTTGCTGGCTTTGAACTTGCCTTGAGGTTTGAATTGATTGAAAATGAGTTTTTGGCCAAGTCCGGGTTTTCACTTGGATCCGGGATTTTCCAACTTTGGCAGATTTTCCCGGGCCCTGGTTCATTGTTCGTTTCTGGCAGGATTCTCTGATTCTGGGTTTCTGCCTTACTTCGGGATTTTCTGGTCCTGGCGGATTTTCCTGGATTCTGCCAAAATCTCGATCTTCCTCATTTCCCCTGTTTCTGCATTTCCGCGGAATCCGTGTTTCCGCGCATTCTGGGATTTTCCGAAATTTCGCTTGGGGCTCGAGTTTGCGGACTTGTCAGAAATGTCTTATCACGCATTAATGGTTGAGGTACCTTCGCTCAGGCGGGTATAAGGGTGGATTTAGGGCATTTTCAGCGCCATTCTAACTTCATTGCTCCCTTGCTGATTGCTCTGGCGATTGAGATTTCTGTTTGAAGCTTTGAGAATCAATCTTAATTTGTTTGTGTGAGGATTGCTTGAGTGCTGGTGTCGGTGTTTTCATTGCTTGGACGTGTTTTCTGAGAAGGTCCCCTTTTCAAGCTCGAAATTCTTCCGCTTCGATCCATGGTATGTAGTCATTTCCCTTCCGTTTTGCTTGTATGGTGATTGAGGGTTTTGCATTGGGTATTATTAGATTTGGGTCGGCCCTTGATTGATTTTGGTTTCATATTTATAGAGCTGGGGTTTGACCTGTTTTTAGTTATGGAACCCTACTTCCATTGCCCTATGAGCTCTATTTATCCATGAGGTTGCGTATGTATCCTTTAGACGGAGTTCTTGGCTTGATTGCTTGTTCTTTTAGTGCGGAATCTGCCATATCGTGCGAAGTTAGGGTTTTTCTTCGGTGTTTGGGCCTAGAGCAGAGATTTCATTTTGTTTGAGCGATTTTTCCCCCGTATCACATTGACTTTCCCATCTTGTTAGGATTCGAGTGCTTTAGGTAAATCCTTAGCCGATACTTTAGACCCTAAAGCTTGCTCTGGTTTTAATGGCGGAGATTTGATTATTCGATTTAGGGCATCATCGTTTCGATGTGGGAATTTGTCCTTTGCAAGTTTCTAGGACTTTGGGGTCCTTTGCGCTCTGAATTTTGTTAATTGTCGTCGGTTCTAAGATCATTCGAGCTTAGGTGGGGAGGATCCCGTGGTCGTTTGAGTTTTGGTTCGCATTTTGTCATTTTTCGGGTTTCCGAGGTCGTCACGGAATTTCCTTGCTTCCGGATTTTCCCGGTTTGGACTTATTCTGCAGACTGGGGTTATTTCCGGCACATTTTAGGTCGTCCGCGAAAATCCGTTCCATCCGGATTTTTTTGGATTTCCTGTCTGATTGTGTCCTTTCAAATGTTTCGATGATAGGATTAATGGAACAGTTGTTTAATGCTTATTTCTTGTTGCCAATGAGTGAATTCAATGATTATCCTTTGTTTTTTCATCTGCACTAATGATTTATTTGACTAATGATGCTTTGGCAGAAGGAATCCGTCTGGGTCGGATTTCTCTAAAATTTTGCCCCGACGGTATTTTCCCAGTTTGCATGATTTTCCCAGACTATCTGATTTCTCTGGATCTCGAAGGATTAGCATTTGGCAATGGATTTTGATTGATTTATATGATTTTGTGCTGACCTTTCGGATTGGAATATGAGCAATAATTGAATACTAATGACAATTTTTGGATATGCAGGCTGAATCAAGCAAGGCGGCTGCTGGGAAGTCCAAGGGTGGCGCAGGGGCTTCATCCATCTCTGAGATAGAATGACTACGACTGGACATGAAGAACAAGCTTCCTGAGAGCAAAGTGTCTTCTGTGTGGGCCGCAATATCAGATACTAATGTTGGTGCTTGGCGATATGAGGAGTTCAAACAGAGAATGGATGAGAAAGATCAGTCAGCCCTGAGAGAAGGGATGATGAACTCCGGATTGGTACATGTGGCAGGGTTCCCTCCGGCAGTTCAGTGTTATGAATTAATCTTGGAGTGCGCCCGACAATACGACTTTGATACACAGAGAGTGGTCAGCACCGAGGGGAGAGTCTTGGCCAACTTCAGTCCGACCTCCATTGCACAGGCTTTCAGTATGCCAGATCTTCCTTCAGTCTGTGCCTTGAATATTGACACTGCCAGGACCTACTATGAGAATGAGCCAGTCAAGGCTCAGCAGATAATCAACTCATGGCTAGAGAAGCCAAAATCCCATCATTCAAAATTGTCCAAACAGCTGCACAAGGTAAAATTCAGGTCAGATGTATATGATGCCATCACACTTCTGAGTAGGGTGGCCGAATTGAGAAGTGCAGGGGTATTGGAGAATTGGATGGTCCATGTGATCACCAAAATTAGTCAAGGGACCAATTATCACTGGGCAGGGCTCATCAGTGCTGAGATTGACAGATAGTTGAGGAATGTTTTGGAGGCAAATAAATTCACTATGTCCTCATATGTAATATATGTGTTGGCCATCTCCTACCCCTACAAAGGTCACAATCCGAGGGGGACAATTGGACAGGATATAATCTATGAGGTTTATCCGGAGTTGCATCTGGGGCATAAGGATTACAGGAGGGCAAATGATGCATTCACAATGCATATCACCCGGACACTCCAGAATGTTGAGCACTTCAGATTATCCGATGGAGCTAAAAGACTAATCAAGAACTACGGAGCATGGTTCATCCAGTTCCCTACATTCACTTACCTCAGGATTGATGGATGCCCAGTTGCTCCTTACAGGTTGCCTCGGTATCCCATTGACCACATTGTGCTATTGGAAGTTGTAAGACAGATCTGTGAATTTGATGCAGTGGTGAAGAGGGAGAAGCACAAGATAGGCTTTGGAGGAGACTTCCCTCTTGGGATTGGTGTGGGAGAGATGTGCCCATCTATCCAATCAGCTCACACCGCAGGGGAGGAACTGGCAGCCTATGGATTCTCCTTCCATTCGAAAAGAATGAATTTTTATATGACTGGAGAGGCTCAGAAGAAAGCTACCTGGGAGTATAGGCACAAAGATGACTTGGAAGACTATTGGGTCAATATCAAAGATGACCTTGAGGCGAGGAAGAAAAGATATTCTAGGTTGCCTATGGAGGCCATTAGGCAATATAATGTTAAGCTGGATCCACATCAACTTGATGATGATGGAAACCTGGTTCAGGACCATGTCTATGAGGCCATAAAGGATAGGTCAGTCGGTGACATCGACTGGAATGAGGCTGAAGTGACAGAGTTAGAGGACCTGATGGCTCCTGTCATGAAATTCACCCTTTCTTGAGTAAGGCATAAAATCTGGGAGTTGGAGAATGCAAAGGTAGCTTGCACCTTTGAACTGATGGGAAATCTCAACCCCATGTCGACTTCTGAAGAATCCAGGGAAGATGACCCCAAAGGGAAAACAACAAAAACTTCACCATTCATGATAAAAGTCAGAGGTCTCAAGGGAGTTGAGCCTAAAACGAAGAGGAAACCTAAAGGGAAGCGAAGGTGGAAGACCCTGACAATCAGCAAGTCCTCTGATGAGGAGGAAATGGAGAAAGCTGAAGAGGAGGATGCTCCTCCATCGCCTAAGAAAACTAGAACAACAAGGACTGCCAAGAAGAAAGATCAAGTTGCTTCGGAGGATGAACCTCCAATTGTCGATGTGGAGAGTTTCGGAGGAGAGAAAACCAAAGTCTACACAAGGAAATCAAGGACTCCCTCTCCCAAGGATGCTGCACAACAGAGAGACTCTTCCCCAAAGCTACCAGTTGAAGAGCCACCAAAGTCTGTTTCTCCACCGCCAAGCGCACCTGAACCAGAGAATCCGGATGAGCATGAAACTAGCAGGGAGGCAGAACAGTTCAAGGAAGGAACACTTTTTAGTGAGGCGGCTGATCTTGAGGTAGAAACAGAAGAAAGACACCCTTCTCCGTTGGTGTAATATGAAGATTCCCCGGAGAGTGATAGAAGCCGCGGATCACCAGAGCCGGAAGAAAGTATCCCTACTAGGACTCCATCACCGGTGCTTCTAGAATTAGGACTTGAAGAGGCCGACCAAGATGAACAACTTCCGAAAAAAGAAGACGATAGGGCAACCGTAGAAGAAGAAAAGGTGACAGAAGAACCGAGAGAAACAAGAGTAGAAGAAATCCGAACTGACCCTGTAGCCCCGGACTGGTTGGAGAAGGAACTTGCAGGGAGAAAGCAGGTGATTGTTGAAGATACTCCCTTAGACTGGGACGAAATGCTATCTAAGATTGGTAAGGGAAAGAAGAAGAAGGCTGCAAAGGTCATCTCCTGGGTGGAAAGGGATGAAGCGAATAACCGGGTTGTCCATGTTGCCACTCCTACCACAGATAAAATGAGAGATGATGTTACAGGCCAAGATTATAATGTTCATACCATTAACCTTGGGCCGGCCTCCCTAGAGCAGGATATTGAGGAATTTGAGGTGTCTAGTGCAGTCATTGTTGACAGATTAAAGAGAGAGACTCAGACCAAATGAGAGCTGAAGAGAGAAAATGAAAGATTAAGAAAATGCTTGGAAGAGGTAATGAGGCCTCTGCAGTCTCTCCACCCTTCTTCTTCTGCTACTCCGGGTTTTCTGCCTAAAGAAACAATCTCTGGGATTGAGAAATTGAAAGCTTCAGCCCAAGCTGCAATAGATTGGATGATGGATGTCCAGACCAAAGGGGATGATGCTATCAAGGAGATCTTATCTGTGGGAAAGGATGCAGTCAGGGCGAAGGAGCTGTTAGAGCATATCCTGTCTCAGGATAAGGATGACATGGACCTCCTGTTGCAGAAATCGAAGGTTATCCCGGGACATGGCAAGGAGCAATTAGCTAAGGATGGAATCCTTCCTTCCTCCAGGTTGGATGAGCCGTGGGAATGGTTTGAGGCACTGCAGATTAGGCAGAAGGCATTGAAGAAAATACAGAAATGAAGAAAGTCAATTGACAGTGAGCTTACTGCAGTCTATGACGGATGCATTGCCTTCTTTGAGGTAATGACAGGGAGGAATAAAATAGCTCCTAAGTATTTGAGCTTGGATCAACTGAAAGAGTGGTGGCATGAAATTTATGCCCCGGATTCTGATGGAGCTGTCACCAGCCACTTTCTTGATGATGTAGCTACATACTTGGCGGTGATGGATAGATACATGGCCAGCAGGGAGGATTGGAACAAAATTGTTGAATGGTCCAATGAAGAAATAGATTCCATTAAATGCCGACTCAGGGTTTTTCCATTGCCACCTATTGCTGAGTTGGAGGGAATATTCTTGAAGGTCCAAGGGTCATCCAGGCAGAAGAAGGATAAGGGGAGTAGCAGTTAATGCTCATTTCGAGATTTGTGCTTCCCTATTACCATGGGGCATGCATTGGACCGGACTTCCTTGGGGACTGTGTCTAAGCCGACTTGGATGATGGCATTTAATGTGTGCCTTAGTTCGTTTCCTTGGCCGACCTATTTTGGCAGTTTTTATTATTTTGTAAAAATGTTTGGCTGGGCCGACATGTTTTGGGGGGAATTTGCTATAAATAAGAATTCTTGCCTCATTGTAAGGGTTAGAAATTAGTTCTAGACATTAGAAAAACAATAATAGAGCTTAGCAAGAGCAATAGTTAGAGTAGTTTGATTTTCTGGAAGCAAACATTATATTCAGAATAGTTGAAATTGTTGCAAAATTTTGGTGATTAATACAATTGAAGACATTGTGGTTATTCCTGGTGAAATCTATTGTGTTATTTCATCTTGCATGGTTCCTTTATTCTATCTTTCAAATTGCTTGAAGATTCAGAGTTTAATATTCAGAAATAAATTAGGTTCAGTTGGATAAATGATGTTTATGATTTCATGTTTGGGATGTTTGTAACTATCTCTGGTCTATACTCCCAGTAACTATTTGATTGTAGTAGGCTGGTGAAGTCAACCTAGACCATATATTCAATGTGCTTAAGTTCGATTGTAGATGCATGTCTATGATTTGAAAATCTGTATTCCTCAGAAGATTGCACCGTTCTTATAAGATTGTATTGTGGGTCGAATAGGAACTGGTTATTTGAGATAGGTCCATTCCAGATATATGTCATTTGCATTGCTTGTCCTAGTAGTAGTTTAGGTCTTATCACTTCCTTGCATCCCTATCTTTTGCTGTTTCTTTATTATTCGGTTAAATTTAGGATTTAAGATCATCATATTGTCAGACTTGATAAATTGAAAGATACAGTTTGCTTGTAGTAAGGTCCGATTGTGATTACTAGCATTTCACATTTTATCTGAGTTGTTTTATGCATTGTTATGACGTAACACCCGAGAGACCTTGGGGTGATTTTTAGTGATTTATTATTGAAAATTATCTTTCAAGAGAGATAGAATACTATTTTCTGTCTGAGTTGTTGCCGTGTAGAAAACACTATCAACAGATTGGCGCTAGAAGGAGGGCCTGAATGAGCACACTGGATTGTTTCTTGAATGCCATCTCTCCAGAGAGATATAGGAGAAATACCATATCTACTACAGAAGAGGAGGATTTACAGGAATTATAGTTCCCCAATAGGTCAAGGAGGACTAGAGAGAGGGGAGAATCATCATCACCCATCCCTTCACCCCCATCGTCCATATCTTCACATCCTGAGGTTGAAGCTATACCCATCCCTGAAGAGGTTCCTGTTCAACAGCCTCAGCCTGTCATTAACCAACCACAACCTCCACCCCCGCTCTTACCAATGGCTTTCCTTACCAATAATCCATCACCTTTTTTCTTCCAGGCTTACAATGTAATGCCGAAAAACCCTGAGCACTTCTGCTCAAAATTCCATGCGAATGATCCAAACAGAACTACAGAAGAACACATAAGGATTTTCCAAACCTGCCTCAAAGATAGAGGGATTGTCCATGAGGATGTTGCTTGTAGGTTATTTCCTTATTCACTAGGAGAAGAAGCTTTTTACTGGTACAACCATCTCCCTGCTAGCTCAATCCTTAATTGGAATGACCTTGAAAAGGCCTTTTTGTAGAAGTTCTGAATACCCATCAGTGCCAATGAGCTATACTTGCAATTCATCAAGGTCAAGAGAGAAGTTAATGAACCCATAGCCAGTTTCAATAATAGGTTCCATCGTGCATTCACCAGATTACAAGACCTATATGTTTTAGATGATGGTACTGCCCTGGGGGTCTATTATGAAGCTCTGAATAGCCTAACAGCAACCTTTTTGAAATGGAGACCCAACCCTCCAGGTACCCTGACTGATGCTTATACAGAGGCTGTCAAGCTCAGTACGGATCTGAGACAACACTTGACTGGGCCATTGCCTTCTTTGGGACCAATTGCACATCCTAACCAGATTCAGGCAGTAAATCAGGCTCTCACCAATCATACCCCAATCATGAACCTAGTTCCCCAATTACCTATGGTACCACACCCTGGTCATCCCATGAACCAGATCTCTCCTATGACAAACTTCCCTCAACAACAAGTCAATCAGCTGATGTATGCGTCACAATCAAATAGTTTCCCTGCTTATTTGCAGAATTCTGAAGTGTTACATCAGTCTTTGGGTTCCGCCACAATTCCTGTCCCTCCTCAGAATAATGCAAATTAGCCTCCCTACTGAGATCCAAATAGGGAGAGAATTGATGAAATGGCTAAACAAATAAAGAAGCTAAATCTAGAGGTGACTTACTTGAGAAATTAGAATAGTCAGTTGCAAGCTGCCTAGAAAGGAATGCAATCTAATCAGAATAGGGAGTTTTCACAAGGACATAATTTCGACAGGGGACAGCGTAATGACAGAGGATTCTACAATGATAGGGGGTATAATCAGGATAGAGGTTTCAATAATGATAGGAGGCAAAACTTTGATCGAGGCCAAGGAAGTGGATCAGGATTTGATAAAAGGCCACCACAAGGACATAACAGAACTTGGAATACAGGGCCCAATAATGGGGGAGTTCCCACCCCATTGGATCAACCTGCTAATCAAATTGTCAATCAACCTGTAAACCAGCCAGTCAGTCAAGACAAACCTCCTACTGGTGTGTACCTGGCTGAAGCAGCCTTATCAGGGTGGTGCAGACTCCACAAAATGAGCCAGCATTCAAAATTGGAATGTCCAGAGTTCCAAACTGCTGCCTCCATTTTTCAATATGAGGTAGAGAATAATGTGAATGGACAAGAGATTGTTCCTTCCAACTCATATGATTCTTCTGTGCTGGTATTAAATCATGCTCCTTTTCCAGCCAGCAACGAAAATGTGCCAGAAGAACCTGATTCCCAGGAAGATGAAATAGATCAGATTTGTAATGGAGATGAAGTTGCTCAGTTGTTTAACGAAGGAGAAATGAATGACAATGGCCCCCTCAATCAGGAGGAAGCTTATGTTGAAGAAGTACAGATGTTTCAGAGGCAAGACTTGAGGGATATGCCTCATAAGCGTCCACAGTCTAGAGGAAATTTCACCACTTCCATTCCTCCCAACAACTTCAGTACCCCTCTAGATCCTAATGCAAGCAACAATCCATCCTATCCACATGTCTCCAAGCAGTACCTTTCGAAAGACAGACAGGTTCAAACAGAACCACAGAAAGAAAAGACTGTTCAAGTAAGCAAGAATAAGGCAGAGGAACATCTAAAGAGGCCTCTACTGATATGAGTGAGGAGCAGATGGCCTCATATGTTGTAGAAGAATTCAAGAAACTAAAGGTAAACCTTTCTGCATTTGAGTTATTAAGGTTTCTTGCAATTAGGAAGGCTGTCTTAGGTACCTACGATGCAAATTCAAAGTCATTGGATAAGTCTTCTGGTGAGCATGTTAGCCAGACTTCTAGTTTTCAATCTATGAACACACAAAATTAGACCTAAAATAGGACTAACCCGCTCCCTGGAGATAAGGGAAAAGAAAAGGATAGGACTCAAGTGGCCCAGGTGGACACTCAGCCCACTTTGTTTCAAGGAAAGACAGAAACTCCACCATTTCTGATCTCAGTCAGAATCTTTGGTAAGAACCTTCACAATTGCTTGTTAGATTCTGGTGCTTCCACCAACATGATGCCTCTTGGAGTTTGTAAAGCTCTAGGAATTACACCTGCTGATTCCCAGAAGAAGGTCACTCAGTTGGACAGAGCCGAAGTGAGTGTGGTAGGGAACTCAACATGATCCATATGCATATAGTTTTAGATCCAAGAATCCAACAGGTTATTAACATTCAGGTAGCTGATATTCCTGATGCATACGGTTTGATCCTAGGAGGAGATTTTACCAAGGCTCTGAACAGGTATGTGTCTACTGACCACTCTCACATGTAGTTGCCCTGGAAAGGAGTGCCTAATCAGATTAGGATTGAGAGAGATCCTAGAATGAAGTACATGATAACAGAATACCAAAAGACTTCAGCAGAAGTTCTCATATCAGAAGCTGGAATGGGAAACTACTTGCTATCAGCTCAATATGAAGAATTAGATGTAGAAGAGGTGTTGATGTTGCATACGATGCCAGCTGATGTTGAGACAGGGTCTAGCCATACTGAGGTTCTGACAGAATTAGTTGAAGAGGAAGAACCTAAAGACAAACAGATCAGCTTATTGGACGATTTCCAGGAATTCGTTAGGCAATGTATGGAGAACCAGACTCACCTAGGAAAGAGGACAAGCTTTAATGAGTTACTCTTACCAAATTAGTGTAGAGTCCACAATGCTTCTCACTTAGAGTTGGAGTGTTGTCTGTGTCAGACAGCAGTAAAACAAGTACAGAAATGCATGAATCCAACTCAAGCGGTCAAGGCAGATGAGCAGAATCTTCAAGAAGAGTACGAAAGCCAGAAACCTGTGGTGACAGAGGCAACCTCTAACACTGATAAACCAAAAGACAGAATGAAGAAAAATACCACTGCAGAATACTGGACTCTTAAGTTTGATGGATCTAAGTCCAAGCAGGGAGCTGGGGCTGGGTTTGAACTGATTAGTCCAAAAGGTAGGAATTTCTTTGCAGCTCATAGGCTCCAATTTTATTGCACCAATAATGTAGCAGAATATGAAGCTTTAATTCATGGACTCCTTATGACACTCAAGAAAAAGGTCAGGGTTCTTACAAGTTTTTGGTGATTCAGAATTAGTAGTCAAACAAGTAAGAAAGCAGTATGCGTGTCACGATAGGAGAATGACCAATTATAGGCATAGAGTGTGGGACCTCATTGAGGGATTTGATGCTTTTAATATCCAACTGGTCCCAAGAAAGAGGAATCAAACTGCCGATTCTCTAGCCCAAGCAGCCAACACTTTGCAGCCCTTATCCATGTCAGGATTGAAGAAGTTTACTGTTGAATTAACTCCTATGGCACCGGTTCCTAACAATGTGACTAATTTTTAGGTGTTTGAGGATGATAAACATATCCTAGACTTTATCACAAACACAGATGTCTTTGCTTCATAGATCATTGATGAAACAAAACCTCAAGAAGCAGAATTGGATCTAGAGGGTGTGCTGAATTTGAAGTCCAACACTATTCCAAGGGGAATGGTACAGTTAGAGAGAATTTTTGACATGGACAAGATTAGAGATTAAGAACGAGACTCCAAGGAGTCCATCATTGGACAGTGTGACCCTCACAATGTGGGTACTGAGGACAACATCAAGAACATTTTCATTGGCAAGGTCTGCACTCCTGAAGAAAGACAGGGTATAATCAGAGCCCTACATGATTTTCCAGATATAGTGGCATGGGGTTATGAAGACTTGAAGACTTATGACACATCCATCATAACTCATACCATACCTCTGAAGCCAGGCACTAAACCTTTCAGACAGAGGTAGAGACCTATTAATGCACTGTTGGAACCACTCATACAGAAGGAGGTTTAGAAATTGCTGTCTGCTAGAATCATATTTCCCGTCAGGCACTCAAGATGGGTGGTCAATCTGGTTCCAGTAAGAAAGAAGAATGGTGAAATTGGGCTTTGTGTTGACTTCAAAAATTTGAACAGGTCATCAGAAAAAGATAATTACCCAGTTCCCTCTTTGGATGAAGTGTTACAAGTGGTCAATGGATTGCAGATGATGTCCTTTCTGGACGGTTATTCAGGGTATAATCAAGTGATGGTCCAGTATGAGGACAGACACAAGACTGCTTTTACAACTAAGTGGGGAACCTTTTCCTACAGGAGGATGCCATTTGGGCTTATTAATGCAGGGGCCACATTCCAACGAGCTATGGACATTGCTTTCAAAGACATCATAGGCAAGTGCATCATCATTTACATGGATGATTTGACTGTTTTCTCCAAAAACAGAGGGGATCATATCTCGGATCTGCGTAAAGTATTCCAGAAGTGCAGAGAATTTGGCATCTCCTTGAATCCCAAGAAGTGTATTTTCGGAGTTACATAAGGCAAGTTGTTAGGACATGTCATATCAGAGAAAGGGATTGCTATAGACCCGGAGAGGGTGGAAGCCATCCTGAAAATTCAGCCACCTGCCAGCAAAAAAGAGATGAAGTCCTTCTTTGGTAAGATTAACTTTGTCAGGAAATTCATCACTGGATTTGCTGAGATTGTGAAGCCATTAAATGCTATGTTGAAACAAGATGCCAAGATCGAGTGGACTACAGAAGCGAAGGAGGCCTTTGCTGAGATTAAGAGAGCCATTGCTGATGCTCCAGTATTGGTGAGTCCAGATTATAGCAAACCCTTTTATATCTATTCCTTTGCTTCCGACCATTCATGTGCTGGAACGCTGACACAAAAATCTGATGAGGGGAGTGAGCATCCCATTGCTTTCATGAGTGCACCATTAAAGGATGCTGAGCTGAAATACCCAAGTGTGGAGAAGCAAGCATATGCTCTTGTTCGAACAGTAAAGAAATTCAGGCATTATATCCTCAGAAACAAGGTGTTTGCAATTGTTCCCGATTCTGCAGTTAAGTTGCTGCTGATGCAGAACGAGTTAGGGGAGCGCAGAGCTAAATGGGTGACCATGCTTCAGGAGTATGATATTGAGATCCAGCCGATGAAGCTGGTAAGAGAACAAGGACTCACCCAGACCATGACAGAGATAGGCCCTGAATTGTCTGTTCATAACTATAATGTTGAAGAAGTTTCCCCAGAGGGCTGGTATGATGATATAGTCTATTATCTGCTGAATCAACGACCTCCAGCACACCTTAATGCAGTACAGAGGTGAGCCTTAAGGCTGAAAAGTGACGGCTTCATGCTGAAAGGAGCTATCTTATACAAGAAGAATCATGAAGGTATTTATTTGAGGTGCCTTGGAAGACAGGAAGCTGAAAGGGTAATGAGTGAATTTCATGAGAAATATGGTACTGGTCATGGTTCTGCAATTGCTACTGCGAATCAGATTTTGAGGGCAGGGTACTACTGGCCTACACTGTTCAAGGATGTTCATCATTATGTACGGACCTGTCACACTTGTCAAACTACAGCAACAAGAGAAAGGTGTGCAACACTTCCACTCTAGTCAGTCACTGAGGTAAAACCTTTTGCTCAATGGGGTATGGACTTCATAGGCCCCATCAATCCACCATCCTCTACAGGACACAGGTACATTCTCACCATAACTGATTACTTTACGAGATTGACTGAAGCTTTTGCTTGTAGGCAGTGTACATCAGAAGTAGTAATTGATTTTTTAGAATCTGCCATTCTCAATCGGTTTGGATGTCCTGTTGCTGTTGTTTGTGATAATGGTCCTGCCTTTGCCTCTTTGAGATTCTCAAACTGGGCCTTTGATCATGGCATTTTTGTCAAGTTTGCATCTAATTATTATCCCCAAGGGAATGGTCTAGCTGAATTCTCTAACAAGAACCTGTTGATTGTCATCCGCAAACTATTAGAGAGGAACCCAAAAGACTGGCACACCCAGCTTCAGTTTGCTCTTTGGGCAGATCGTACCAGAGTTAAGTCCTCTATTGATACATCTCCTTATCATTTAGTGTACGGTTTGGAACCAGTTTTCCCTATCCAGCTCAAGATCCCAACTCTACAGTTTATAAACCAGTTTTATGATGAAGGGGATAGAAGGGAGGCCAGGCTGACAGAATTATTGAACCTTGAGGAAAAACGAGACAATGCCCTTGAAAATTTTCCAAACATCAGGGGGTAGTCAAGAGATGGTTTGATAGGAGAGCCAAAGTCAAGGCTTTTAGGATTTCTGACCTTGTCTTGTACTAGGATAAGCCTCATGATCAGAAAGGGAACCATGAAAAATTTGATAAATTGTGGCTTGGCCCATATCAGATTGCCGAAATACTGGGAGATAATGCCTTCCGTCTGAGGACTCTCATGGGAGAGGACATACCACTGCCTGTCAATGGGCAGTATCTGAAACATTATTTCCAGTCTTGAGCTGTTTTCAGCTCTTTGCTTTGTAAATAGTTAGTTTAGGTTGCTTTGTTGTTTGTTTGCTTGCTTTAGTTAGAGTAGGTTTCCCTTTTTGCTTTGCTTGTTTTGTTTGGTTAGGGTAGGTTTGTTTTGGTTTGTTTGTTTTGTTTTGTGTTGCTCTTTCTTTTGGTCCTTTTTTCTTTTGGGGATTGTGGGTGCATCTGTATGGTAGCGGTGGCAAAGCAGGTATGATATTCTTGGTATTTCCCTTACAAATTTTGATCATTTTTCTAGAATACCATGGTATGAACCCTTTAACCTATGTCATTTGTCCTTATGTTGAGACAAAGGGTTTCTAGTCAGTCTGAATAGGAATATATTGGGGGTCTTATACCTTTAATCCTTAATATACCTGAAGTTGTGAAAAGGTCCTCATTAGGTCTGAACAGGTGAAAAATCCTTTTCTACTCTAGTGCCACTATGGTTCTCAGCCCTAAGTGTGAACTTTGCTGCTCGCAGGTTGAATACAATGAGTAAATATATATATATATATATATATATATATATATATATATATATATATATATATATATATATATATATATATATATTGAATATCATGAGGTTTGAATTCAACTTGTCAGGGGGATCTGAACATCTCTACCGGGGCTATAGACGCCTGACTGGCAGTAGAGCTATGTTTAGGAGGACCACAGTGATAACCTCGTCGGGGCTATGGACGCCTAACTGGCAGCGAGGCTCTATCTAGGTTACTTTTAGAGTAAGAATCTTTACGTAGCTTGTTCATACCATATCTGGTTCTTCTTGCAACTGAGGGTAGGTAATAAATGCATGTGCACACACTTAGACCTTGGTATAGGAATGTCTGAATGGCTGGGAGTTTTTTTGTTTTAACTTAGGGTGGTGGCTGGGTATCTGAGTTGGAACCATGAGTTCTCGGTTCTTGATTCTAGTTTGTCATCGAAATACTCAGGAGCATTTCCCCAGCAGAGTCACCATTTGTTGTGTAGTTTTTGCACACACGCCCCACTTGGAGTAGGGACCCTCTTTTTTTGGTGTCTTTGACCTTTGGTTCTATTGGATTTATCATTTTAGGGTCTTGACATGTTGATCTTGCTGGCTTTGACCTTGCCTCGAGGTTTGAATTGATTGAAAATGAGTTTTTGGCCAAGTCCGGGTTTTCACTTGGATCCGGAATTTTTCAGCTCTGACGGATCTTCCCGGGCCCTAGTTCCTTGTTCGTTTCTGGCAGGATTCTCCGATTCTGGGTTTCTGCCTTACTTCGGGATTTTCCGGTTCTGCCGGATTTTCCCGGATTCTACCAAAATCCTGATCTTCCTCATTTCCCCGGTTTCTACATTTTCGCAGAATCCGTGCTTCCGCGCATTCTGGGATTTTCTAAAATTTCGCTTGGGGCTCAGGTTTCCGGACTTGTCAGAAATGTCTTATCGCGCATTAATGGTTGAGGTACCTTCGCTCAGGCGGGTATAAGGGTGGATTTAGGGAATTTTCAGTGCCATTCTAACTTCATTGCTCCCTTGCTGATTGCTCTGGCGATTGAGATTTCTGTTTGAAGCTTTGACAATCGATCTTAATTTGTTTGCGTGAGGATTGCTTGAGTGCCGGTGTCAGTGTTTTCATTGCTTGGACGTGTTTGTTGCGAAGGTCGCCTTTTCAAGCTCGAACTTCTTCCGCTTCGATCCATGGTATGTAGTCATTGCCCTTCCGTTTTGCTTGTATGGTGATTGAGGGTTTTGCATTGGGTATTATTAGATTTGGGTCGGCCCTTGATTGATTTTGGTTTCATATTTATAGAGCCGGGGTTTGACCCATTTTTAGTTATGGAACCCTACTTCCCTTGCCCTATGAGCTCTATTTATCTGTAAGGTTGCGTATGTATCCTTTAGACGAAGTTCTGGGCTTGATTGCTTGTTCTTTTAGTGCAGAATCCGCCATATCGTGCGAAGTTAGGGTTTTTCTTTGGTGTTTGGGCCCAGAGCGGAGATTTCATTTTGTTTGAGCGATTTTGTCCCCGTATCACATTGACTTTCCCGTCTTGTTAGGATTCGAGTGCTTTAGGTAAATCCTTAGCCGATACTTTAGACCCTAAAGCTTGCTCTGGTTTTAATGGCGGAGATTTGATTATTCGATTTAGGGCATCATCGTTTCGATGTGGGAATTTGTCCTTTGCAAGTTTCTAGGACTTTGGGGTCCTTTGCGCTCTGAATTTTGTTGATTGTCGTCGGTTTTGAGATCATTCGAGCTTAGGTGATGAGGATCCCGTGGTCATTTGAGTTTTGGTTCGTGTTTTGTCATTTTTTGGGTTTCCGAGGTTGTCGCGGAATTTCCTCGCTTTCAGATTTTCCTAGTTTGGACTTATTCCGTGGACTGAGGTTATTTCTGGCGCATTTTAGGTCGTCCGCGAAAATCCGTTCCATCCGGATTTTTCCGGATTTCCTGTCTGATTGTGTCCTTTCAAATGTTTCGATGATAGGATTAATGGAACAGTTGTTTTATGCTTATTTCTTGTTGCCAATGAGTGAATTCAATGATTATCCTTTATTTTTTCATTTGCACTAATGATTTATTTGACTAATGATGCATTGGCAGCAGGAATCCGTCTGGGTCGGATTTCTTTGAAATTTCGCCCCGACAGTATTTTCCCAGTTTGCATGATTTTCCTAGACTATCTGATTTCTCTGGATCTCAAAGGATTAGCATTTGGCAATGTATTTTGATTGATTTATATGATTTTGTGTTGACCTTTCGGATTGGAAAATGAGCAATAATTGAATACTAATGACGATTTTTGGATATGCAGGCTGAATCAAGCAAGGCGGCTGCTGGGAAGTCCAAGGGTGGCACAGGGGTTTCATCCATCTCTGAGACAGAACGACTACGAATGGACATGAAGAACCAGCTTCCTGAGAGCAAAGTGTCTTTTGTGTGGGCCGAAGTATCAGATACTAATGTTGGTGCTTGGCGATATGAGGAGTTCAAACAGAGAACGGCCGAGAAAGATAAGTCAGCCCTGAGACAAGGGATGATGAACTCCAGATTGGTACATGTGGCAGGTTCCCTCCGGCAGTTCAGTGTTATGAATTAATCTTGGAGTGTGCCCGACAATATGACTTTGATACACAAAGAGTGGTCAGCACCGAGGGGAGAGTCTTGGCCAACTTCAGTCCGGCCTCCATTGCACAGGCTTTCAGTATGCCAGATCTTCCTTCAGTGTGTGCCTTGAATATTGACACTGCCAGGACCTACTATGAGAATGAGCCAGTCAAGGCTCAACAGATAATCAACTCATGGCTAGAGAAGCCAAAATCCCATCATTCGAAGTTGCCCAAACAGCTGCACAGGGTAAAATTCAGGTTAGATGTATATGATGCCATCACACTTCTAAGCAGGGTGGCCGGATTGAGAAGTGCAGGGGTATTGGAGAATTGGATGGTCCATGTGATCACAAAAATTAGTCAAGGGACCAATTATCACTGGGCAGGGCTCATCAGTGCTGAGATTGACAGACAGTTGAGGAATGTTTTGGAGGCAAATAAATTCACTATGTTCTCATATGTAATATATGTGTTGGCCATCTCCAACCCCTACAAAGGTCAAAATCCGAGGGGAACAATTGGACAGGATATAATCTATGAGGTTTATCCGGAGTTGCATCTGGGGCATAAGGATTACAGGAGGGCAAATGATGCATTCACAATGCATATCACCCGGACACTCCAGAATGTTGAGCACTTCAGATTATCCGATGGAGCTAAAAGACTAATCAAGAACTACGGAGCATGGTTCATCCAGTTCCCTACATTCACTTACCTCAAGATTGATGGATGCCCAGTTGCTCCTTACAGGTTGCCTCGGTATCCCATTGACCACATTGTGCTACTGGAAGTTGTAAGACAGATCTATGAATTTGATGCAGTGGTGAAGAGGGAGAAGCACAAGACAAGCTTCGGAGGAGACTTCCCTCTTGGGATTGGTGTGGGAGAGATGTGCCCGTCTATCCAATCAGCTCACACCGCAAGGGAGGAACTGGCAGCCTATGGATTCTCCTTCCATTCAAAAAGAATGAATTTTGATATAACTAGAGAGTCTCAGAAGAAAGCTACCCGGGAGTATAGGCACAAAGATGACTTGGAAGACTATTGGGTCAATATCAAAGATGACCTTGAGGCGAGGAAGAAAATATATTCTAGGTTGCCTATGGAGGCCATTAGGCAATATAATGTTAAGCTGATTCCAGATCAACTTGATGATGACAGAAACCTGGTTCAAGACCATGTCTATGAGGCCATAAAGGATAGGTCAGTCGGTGACATCGACTGGAATGAGGCTGAAGTGACAGAGTTAGAGGACCTGATGGCTCCTATCATGAAATTCACCCTTTCTTGGGTAAGGCATAAAATCTAGGAGTTGGAGAATATAAAGGTAGCTTGCACCTTTGAACTGATGGGAAATCTCAACCCCATGTCGACTTCTGAAGAATCCGGGGAAGATGACGCCAAAGGGAAAATAGCAAAAACTTCACCATTCAAGATAAAAGTCAGAGGTCTTAAGGGAGCTGAGCCTGAAACGAAGAGGAAACCTAAAGGGAAGCGAAGGTGGAATACCCTAACAATCAGCAAGTCCTCTGATGAGGAGAAAACGAAGAAAGCTGAAGAGGAGGATGCTCCACCGCCTAAGAAAACTAGAACAACAAGGACTGCCAAGAAGAAAGATCAAGTTGCTTCGGAGGATGAACCTCCAATTGTCGATGTGGAGAGTTCCGGAGGGGAGAAAACCAAAGTCTACACAAGGAAATCAAGGACTCCCTCTCCCAAGGATGCTGCACAATAGAGAGACTCTTCCCCAAAGCTACCAGTTGAAGAGCCACCAAAGTCTGTTTCTCCACCGCCAAGCGCACCTGAACCAGAGAATCCGGATGAGCATGAAACTAGCGGGGAGGCAGAACAGTTCAAGGAAGGAACACTTTTCAGTGAGGCAGCTGAGCTTGAGGTAGAAACAGAAGAAAGACACACTTCTCCGTTGGTGCAATATGAAGATTCCCCGGAGAGTGATAGAAGCTGCGAATCGCTAGAGCCGGAAGAAAGTATCCCTGCTAGGACTCCATCACCGGTGCTTCTAGAATTAGGACTTGAAGAGGCTGACCAAGGTGAATAGCTTCTGGAAAAAGAAGATGATAGGGCAACTGCAGAAGAATAAAAGGTGACAGAAGAACCGAGAGAAACAAGAGTAGAAGAAATCCGGACTGACCCTGTAGCCCCGGACTGGTTGGAGAAGGAACTTGCAGGGAGGAAGCAGGTGATTGTTGAAGATACTCCCTTAGACTGGGACGAAATGCTATCTAAGATTGGTAAGGGAAAGAAGAAGAAGGCTGCAAAGGTCATCTCCTGGGTGGAAAGGGATGAAGTGAATAATCGGGTTGTCCATGTTGCCACTCCTACCGCAGATAAAATGAGAGATCATGTTACAGGCCAAGATTATAATGTTCAGACCATTAACCTTGGGCCGGCCTCCCTGGAGTAGGATATTGAGGAATTTGAGGGGTCTAGTGTAGTCATTGTTGACAGATTAAAGAGAGAGACTCAGACCAAACGAGAGCTGAAGAGAGAAAATGAAAGATTAAGAAAATGCTTGGAAGAGGTAATGAGGCCTCTGCAGTCTCTCCACCCTTCTTCTTCTACTACTCCGGGTTTTCTGCCTAAAAAAACAATCTCCGGGATTGAGAAATTGAAAGCTTCAGCCCAAGCTGCAATAGATTGGCTGATGGATGTCCAGACCAAAGGGGATGATGCTATCAAGGAGATCTTATCTGTGGGAAAGGATGCAGTCCGGGCGAAGGAGCTGTTAGAGCATATCCTGTCTCAGGATAAGGATGACATGGACCTCCTGTTGCAGAAATCGAAGGTTATCCTGGGACATGGCAAGGATCAATTAGCTAAGGATGGAATCCTTCCTTCCTCCAGGTTGGATGAGCCATGGGAATGGTTTGAGGCGCTGCAGATTAGGCAGAAGGCATTGAAGAAAATATAGAAACGAAAAAAGTCAATTGACAGTGAGCTTACTGCAGTCTATGACGAATGCATTGCCTTCTTTGAGGTAATGACAGGGAGGAAGAAAATAGCTCCTAAATATCTGAGCTTGGATCAACTGAAGGAGTGGTGGCATGAAATTTATGCCCCAGATTCTGATGGAGCTGTCACCGGCCACTTGCTTGATGATGCAGCTACATACTTGGCGGTGATGGATAGATACATGGCCAGCAGGGTGGATTGGAACAAAATTGTTGAACGGTCCAATGAAGAAATAGATTCCATTAAATGCCGACTCAGGGTTTTGCCATTGCCACCTATTGCTGAGTTGGAGGGAATATTCTTGAAGGTCCAAGGGTCATCCGGGCAGAAGAAGGATAAAGGGAGTAGCAGTTAATGCTCATTTCGAGATTTGTGCTTCCCTATTACCATGGGGCATGCATTGGACCAGACTTCCTTGGGGACTGTGTCTAAGCCGACTTGGATGATGGCATTTAATGTGTGCCTTAGTTCGTTTCCTCTGACGACCTGTTTTGGCAGTTTTTATTATTTTGTAAAAATGTTTGGCTGGGCCGACATGTTTTGGGGGGAATTTGCTATAAATAGGCATTCTTGCCTCATTGTAAGGGTTAGACATTAGTTCTAGACATTAGCAAGACAGTAATAGAGCTTAGCAAGAGCAATAGTTAGAGTAGTTTGATTTTCTGGAAGCAAACATTATATTCAGAACAGTTGAAATTGTTGCAGAATTTTGGTGATTAATACAATTGAAGACATTGTGTTTATTCCTGGTGAAATCTTTTGTGTTATTTCATCTTGCATGGTTCCTTTGTTCTATCTTTCGAATTGCTTGAAGATTCAGAGTTTAGTATTCAGAAATAAATTAGGTTCAGTTGGATAAATGATGTTTATGATTTCATGTTTGGGATGTTTGTAGCTATCTCTGGTCTATACTCCCAGTAACTATCTGATTGTAGTAGGCTGGTGAAGTCAACCTGGACCATATATTCAATGTGCTTAAGTTGATTGTAGATGCATGTCTATAATTTGAAAATCTGTATTCCTCAGAAGATTGCACCGTTCTTATAAGATTGTATTGTGGGTCGAATAGGAACTGGTTATTTGAGATAGGCCCATTCCAGATATATGTCATTTGCATTGCTTGTCCTAGTAGTAGTTTAGATCTTATCACTTCCTTGCATCCCTATCTTTTGCTGTTTCTTTATTGTTCGGTTAAATTTTAGATTTAAGATCATCATATTGTCAGACCTGATAAATTGAAAGATACAGTTTGCTTGTAGTAAGGTCTGATTGTGATTACCAACATTTCACATTTTATCTGAGTTGTTTTATGCATTGTTATGACCTAACACCCGAGAGACCTTGGGGTGATTTTTAGTGATTTATTATTGAAAATTATCTTTCAAGAGAGATAGAATACTATTTTTTGTCTGAGTTGTTGCCGTGCAGAAAACACCATCAACAGTTTTCAAGGTTGAAGATGGTATAAATATGAATCAAGTTGTTGAAGGATGAAAATATAGATGTGTGTGGTGTGAATGATGTGAATTCTATAGTTGTGAGGTGAAAATTTGTGTAGTGCAGTGCGAGCTTTCATGTGTTAGATTATTGGATGCAATGAGCAGAAGGTGTTGGTGATGTTGTGGTGGACTTTTCTATGGAACTAAGATGGAATTCTCATTTTAACACTCTTCTCTATCCTCTTTTCTATTATGGTAGTGATCCTTTCTTTCTTTTGGGCAATGAACCCTCTGGTAGTGAGCCCTTTGTAATTGGTATTGATATTACTTTATATTGTGAGGTAATCCTCACTCTGGTTTTTCTCTTCTTAGGTTTTCCATGTAAGTATAATGTTTCCTTGTACATAGTGTTGTCTTGGTTTTGTTTATGTTATTTTCTTTCATGATAAATCATTCTAACAGATTGAGGGTTAATTAAATTAATATGGATCTAAATCTTTGTGAGGATTTTGAAGTTTTAAGGTACAACTGATTCACCCCCCTCTCAGCTGTCTTGTGCATTCAACACTAACACCATATTAACTCTATCTTTCCGCAACTTATTAACACAACAAAAGAAAAAAAATGAAATATTTTAAAACACCCACATTTTAGGAACATCTTCAACTCAAGAACCCTTCATATTCCTCATGATATCATCTATAAACACATATAGGAAGGAGCACTTACCTTTCTACATCATAGTAGAGATGTAGCCTCCTTCTCCAAGCTTCCTTCTTTTGAAATCCTCACTCTTCAAAATCACAAGTATGAAAAATAAAACCCAAGAAGAAATAAAACTCCTAAAAAAAGACTAAATCCTCTCCAAAAAGAAAGAGTGAGAACCCCCTTTACAAAAAACTCATGAGATTTTAAAGAATTCAAGACTCCACACTCTTGAATGAGATGTCAATCTCAATTTTCTCACCATACCCCAAGTTTCCCACCAAGTCCTCTCTTTTATTAAAGATGCATGGTACACATGCATGTCATTTTCTTGAAGTCCCTTCTAATAAATGAGAGGGAAGACCAAAGGGGATGGGGATGGGTCAAGTCCATCCTTTCATCCCCAAAATTCGTCACCCATTTTATAGGACATTTAAAAGGGTTCATTAATAAGGTATGGGAAATGGTATAGTAAAAAACAATCCCCCAACCCATAATTACTATACCTAGGGCCTTAAAATGCAATAAATAACCAAATTATGACCTTATTGACTCTCATAAAATCACCTCTAAACTTGCATCCGAAAAATATTTTTTTACTCACCACTTGCAACTTAATTGACATGACTCAACAACTAATTAAAACATAAAAC
The DNA here is from genome assembly GCA_007258455.2 of Sequoia sempervirens. Taxonomy (NCBI): domain Eukaryota; kingdom Viridiplantae; phylum Streptophyta; class Pinopsida; order Cupressales; family Cupressaceae; genus Sequoia; species Sequoia sempervirens. Next base: position 77,187 of record VDFB02113349.1, read on the forward strand.
ACAACCTATATAAACACCATTACACATTAACCATAGACCTTAGCCCTCAACTTATTTTCTTGATTCTTAGGTTGTATTTGGAAACTCAAAATGATTGAACTACCACCACAACACTCACTTGACCCTTAATTCCAACCACACATCGACTCACTTTTCATAACACAAAGTCACACTTGAGAACTTCAAGTAAGTGATGAATTGACAAAGGTTTGAATTGGTTCTCCCTTCTTCCCAATGACACACATCTCTCAAGCATTTTCTTAATACCAGGTTGGTCCAAAATTAATAGAATTCACCTACTCCTATTTTTAATAAGATTCAATTCAATAGGTTAGTTAATAGAAATATATCCATATGCATAATCTTTATCTTCCTTGATGTAGAATAAGAGTTTGAACCTATCTCTAACAATAGTGAAATCCTAACCTTAATTATTCCATTGCACTTTTTATGGGATCCTTGAATAATCATTTACTACCAATGATCATTATGCAACTAAATAAAAAATTCACATAGCTTACCTTGTTAACTTACCTTAGGTACCCTTGTTGTCGACTAGAGTTGTCCCAATTTACCATTGACAATATTAGGAATTTATCCCTTTTGAATTGCTTCACGTTCTACAGGATTCCTATTTCATTTGTGGAAGTATTACCCCTTTCCACAAAACATTAAACACATTAGAAAATCACTTACACTAAAATACATTTCATTGTTTTGTTCATATAAATTTAAATCTACTTATATCTCAATGCTTGTAAGAGTCTAAATTTGCATACTTCTCATGCTTCCCTAACGAGTTGACATGACACCTTTAATAGGACACATTTATTACAATCATCATTTAACTAAGTCATAGAAGGATTAGAATGCTAAGTATGTAGTTGAGTGCAATCATTGATGTTCTTTTATACTTTCAAAACTTGAATATATAACTCTCTCAACTACACACACTCAATTATAATGTTCTACGATAACAATTAAAGTAGAGATTTAATAATTTTGCTCAACCACATTTTCAATGATATATTACTTTTAAACAATATTGATCAATGTATCACATATTTGATTAATCTAACATAATTGAACTTCATAAAAAAAGTCACAATAGTCATAAAAATGATTGAACCTAACAATGTGTGTGTACGCGCATGTACGCATATGCATATAACTTTTATCACAATAATATATATGTATATGCCTTCTATCACGATTTTATATATATACATATATAAATAATAGATGTGAATTACAAAGAGTTGTGTACGCTCCACCTACTGGAGTTAAATGAAATGAATGCATTTAATAAGAAGTAATGAGAATTTAAGTGGAGTTATACTCCAACGAACTGCTCTGATCACTGCCTTAGTTGTTATGGCAGTGGACGTAATGGAAAGTAATTGCATGAAGAAATTTTGAAGGTTTTTCATCGCCCATGATAAGGAAGAGAACACAAAGAAGGAAGGGGGAGGGAGGAAAAATGGGATTTTGTGCTCATTTTTTAAGAGTAATATATCTCCTCTTCATTATTTTTGTGTGACATGCAAAACTCTAGGTTTCATCATTGCATATAAAGATATCGAAAGATTTAAAGACAAGATTTATGTATTTCTCTACAGACATGAATGTGGTTTGCATCAGCTTTTTTATTTCATTTTTGAAACTGAAGCATACATATATATTTTTTGGTTTATTAAAATAATGTGACTGTACTAGGTCTAGGAATAATTTTTATCAGGTATGTATGTAAAATCAGTGTTTATATATTTGTGTAAAGACCATGGTAGGTCTGTAGTTTTGTTAATCCTTGGCATCATTCTTCTTATTGACCATATTTAGGGTTGCCATTATTTGAGAATGGATATATTTAACTTCATTGAAATTAGAGGCTGGTAAAGTTTGGTTCACGATTAAATTCATTACAATTCCTTTCAAGTCGAAATGAGAAGATGGCAACTCCCTAATATTTGTGAATGATGCATGGTCTCGGGTGACAGGTATAAATTTATATGAATTCAATGTTTTATTGCGATATACACTTGTGTATATATATATTTGTATATGTATGATAGAGATATGTAAGAGTACATACTTATATTTGCGATATAGTAAGTTTGAGATAGAGATGTGTGAATATATTACATACATTTTCATTTAAGAATATATGTTTTTTTTAATAAAAAAATTTGGCCAAAGTAATGCAAAATCATTGCTTGTATTGTCAGTTCATAGCGTTTATTTAATTGCAAAATAGTTTGATTTTATCATATCTAGTTAGAGGGAATCTAGAGTTGTATGATAGATTGTTTGTAGTTATACACAACACTAGTTCTTCAATGGCATGATTTTCTTGTTGTTTCTTTTAATTTTCTTCCCTCATAAAGGGTAGGGCCGCTTTTTTAGGGAATGTGTTTAAGGGACCATTGGTCTATGGTTGGATTAAAAACACTCAGATGCTGCTCTTCCTCTTATAGTTGAACAATATTCCATACTTAGTTGCTTAGAGATATTATTTGTATTTCACATGACAATTGTTGTCTTGATGACTTGAAAATTTGTATTTGGTAACCTTACTATAATTGTGTTATTCTTTGAACAAAAAAATAGGTGAGTCAAAGACAAAGAAGAAGAGAGGAAATTTATGGTAAAGCAAAAAACTGAAAACACAAAAAAACAAAAACTTTGTGGTGAAAGAGTACTTGTGAGTAAATCTTACCTCAAAGTTTGTATTATTAGCTTTGGATAGAGAGGAAGAACCCAAAGAGGTTCCACTATCTAATAGTGATATGTAATCTTAAAAGACCTAAATTTATAAGGATGAATAAGTCCATATATATGAATATAATCATTTTTTCCTAAGTTTGTTGATCTCTATGTTGAAATTTTAAAATTTTAATTTTTGGTGTATGTTTCAATGGATGTACTACTTTATATTTAAGAAAAAATGCATACAAACCCTTTCTCACATCTAAAAATTTAACTACTGAAATTGTGATGACTTACTAGGTGCAATTATGGTTGGAATGGGAATAAATCCTAGGGGTAGTCAAGATGGGTTAGGTCAACCTTCAAAAGATCAAGTGGCTAAGTTGAACCAAATCCTTGCTATCATGAATGAAACAAAAGAAAGGCCTAGAACCTTATAACAAGAAGTGGGAGAGAGAAAAGACCAAGAGCATAGTGTTCATTAAGGATGTGATGAAGCCAACAAAAATTTAGTGAACCAAGAAGAACTAATAAGGAAAGTTGATGTAAGGACATGGTTAACTAATGAACTTGAAAAGGATATAAAAATATTATTCCACTAAATTTTGATGGAATTGTGCTAGGAGATGGAGATGAAGCATTTCTCATTCACATGAAGAAATATTTTGAGATTAGGAATTATTATAAGATAACTAAAGTAGTTTGGGGAGCCTACTGATTATCTAGAGAAGGATCCGCTTAATGGATGAATAAGAAGATGGAGTTAGGATGGAGTTCCCTAATTATGACATGTGATCAATTTGTTGTTGTAGTGTAGAAAAATACATACCCTTTTAATTTTCACACTTAATTTGAACCTATTTTGCACCCCTTGCATTAAATTTCCTTTAGGTCACTTGTCATGGGCCCCTAAAACCCTTTTTTAATACATCCTGAGGCATATTTCAACCGTAAACTTGACCAAAATCCATAAACAACCACTAATCTTTGTATCCCACCTTTCAAATTTGCAATTTAAGCCTTGTGGGACCAAGACACCACCTAGGGCATCTTAGTCCCGAGTGCTTTGTTTTCAGGGATTAAGAGCGGGAAATGAAAATATTTGAATTTATTTGGCATTTTGTTGGCCTTTGGGATCTAATAATTGGGTTATTAGATAAGATTGCCTATAAAAGTAAGATTCACATCCCATTTTTCCAATAAGAGACACAAGTTGAAGAAAGTTGAGACAAGTGAAGCAAGTTTGAAGGAGAGTTTCAAGTATTGGAGCAGCCTTTTAGTGTTTTTGCAAGTTTTTCAAGTCTATTTTCAAGTCAAAATCTAGCATTGCCAAAGATTAATAATGGATGCCTATGGAGGATCATGAGATATTCTAGGTTGGAGATGCAACTCTCCATTCTTCCAAGCCTAAGGATTTGTTTCTTGATTGATTCCATCTTCCATTGTTGTTCTCTTTTCTCCCTAAGGAAGGTACATTTCATGCTTATAGCCTATTAGGGTAATTATAGATCTCCTTTATAGGACATTTTCATTTGCATTTTTAGGAATTCTATTCTAACAAATTTGAATAGGGTTTCTCCATGTTCTAGCTTGCATAATCTTAGACACATTTAAGATTAGTGCACACACACATTTCCATTTTCAAATCTATGCTTTTTCATCAAGGTTTAATTACCAAACAAGGGGTTTGACCAAGGAAAACCCCCATAAATAATCAATCCAATTTCCTTTGTTTAGTAGGTCCTTTTGCAAGTTCAGATCTGAAGACTTGGTGGAGAAGGAAGTACATACCTTGAATCTCAGGATCACACTTAGAAATTTTAGAAATGCAAATCGAGACTAAGACAACAGTAAGAGAGTCTTAGTCCTCCAAGTAGAATTTTGTAGAGATTCTTTTGGATCCTGTACCAACATCTGAAGATTCCACATTTTCCCTAGAAAATAGCAGCAGGACTAAGACAACAATAAGGGCATCTTAGTCCTCTGCAACATATTTTGACAACTTCTTTACATTTCCAAAATCCTGATTGAATTCCTAGATTTCCCAGGTACACTCATCCTAACTCCCTATTGCATAATTTCATCATTTGCATATTTCATTTATCTTGCATTATTAGATTGTGTGAGTTGAATGCTTGTTTGTCTCTTCCAAGCATTTTCTTGGTGGTGAACCCCTCAAAGCTAAAAGAACCGTCTCCTAGGTCTTCCTTGTTGAGAATTGACTTACATTGTAAGGTTGATAGTCAATCCAATTAAGACTCATAGGACATTATTAAATGATAATGGGAGAAAATTGATATCATATATCACCTTTTTCCCATTAATCATTTTGGTGAACCTGACTCTTTTGAGCATTCATTTTCTAATTTGGAGATCATTAAAGTCCTAGATCTAGGTTGCATTCATTCTTGCATTGCATCTTACATTAGTGGAATCGCATCTAGGGTTTCTCATATTGAGTGAAAATTGCATTTAGGGTTCCTCATATTTGAATTAGTGAAAGTGCATATAGGTTGCATTTTTTATTTCTTGGATCATTTCATTTCATTTAAAAATTGAAAAGTGCATTGTTCATAATCTTAATTGCATTTTCATTGCATCCAAAATTGAACAAAATTGCATTTAACTTTGCATTCAATTGCTTGTTACTAGTTATTTTTCCTTGCAGTCATCTACATAGTTTTATGTTTCTCAACATTAGGTCCCTAGGTAGGTAACCTAGGAACACTATTATCAACTCAGATCTTGTTGTTTTTCTAAAAAAAAACCTTTACCAGGACTAAAATGCCCTTACTAGGATTTTAGTTCCTCTCAAGGTTTTTTCATCCAAAATCTTGTCTAAGTTGTGTGTTGTCTATTCTAGTTTTGGGAACCTCCAAATTTCATCAGGAGAACCAAGAAGCCCTTCCTAACATCTTAGTCCCTCTATAGTTTGAGGTTATAGTCTCCAGGGCTAAACAGTGCATTTTTTTCTTTTGTTTGCTCTAATTAGTTTGTTGCTTTTGTTTGTCATTTTACTACTTCATGCATTTTCATAGTTTATGTTTACCATTGCTTGATAAATATAGATCATTGCACTTTAATATTGTTTGTTGTAGACTCCATTTTACTGTCATTAGAAAATCAAAACACAAAACCAAAACATTAAACTTAAAAAAGCATAGATGTATGGTTACTTAAGCATGTTAAAACCGTTTTTCAAAGTTATCTTAACCCTCAAGCCTTTTAGTAGTGATGACCTTGATATGTTAGATGAATTCCTTGAGGACTTCATGTCATAAGGTTCGTCCACTAAGAATTTTTTAAACAAACCTAAACAAAGAGAAGTAAATATCATCTGGAACCTCAACTTAATAACAAACCAAAGCATTTTAGTAGTGATGAATTTGATATGTTAGATGAAGCCCTTAAGTAATTTCTCTCACAAAGTTCATCCACTAAGGCTTGTTCAAACAAACCTAAAAAAAAAGAATTAAATTTCATTCAACCTCAATTTATCCTTTATCCACCTTCACATAAACCTCAACCTTCAAACAAACCTACCCTTATCCTTGAAGCACCTAAATAAATTGTGTTGAAGCAATTGACTTATAATACTATTGCTCATACATATAACACAAGGAATAATAGACAACCTCAACCTAATCCTATTTTTTTACCATTGTGTAATCTTGTGTTGCCTAGTTACGACACCATGCTTCAAACAACTTGCAATAAGCTATGGTTTCTCCTAATATAAATGCAAACGATGTGGCAGCTCAAATACAGGAAATGAATACAGTTAATGTAGACATTACCTTTCACCAACATGAGCTCCCTCCCTTGGAAATGAGAAAGAAATATGATGCCTTCATGATAATAGCTAGATCAACACCATGAGAATAAAAAGGACCCTTGTTGATAATGGCTCAAATTTGAATGTGTGCAATATAAATCTTTTACATAAGTTGGGAATGGATAAATAAAAAATAAAACCTAATTCCCTATTGATTCAAGGATTTGACAATATAGGAAAGCAACTACTTGGTGTGATAAATTTTCCTATTTCAGTCAGAAAGGCTACCTTGCAAACTTCTATTCATGTTATGCCTCATGAAATTTCATACAATCTTCTTTTAGGAAGAACATGGATTCATTAGATGCATGTGGTGCCTTCAACTCTTCATTGTATCATGAAGTATCTCTATAAGAACAATATATATAAAATTGAAATGAACCCCAAGCTTGAAAGTTGCTTACAAATTGAAAAAGGAACTACCAGTCCTCTATAAACATTAATTCCAACATAAAAAATAGAGCCTATAAAAGAGGAAACACAAGATATGGAAACAATTCCAAAATTAACAAATGACTAGGGTTCCTTGGAGTTCACACCTTCATTCATGGGAGAATATCTAATCACAAGAAAAGAGGATGAAAAACAAAAGAAACCAATGGTTATGTCAACATAAGAATCAGGAGCAAACTCACACCCATCTACCTCATCTACTCTTGAAGAAGACACAAGCTACACAACAAAATTTGATGAGATAGATTATCAACAACCACCAAACCTGAACGAAATGAAAAAAAATTATGGGAGAGGTTATGAAATTCTAAAACAATTAGGTTATAGTGGAAAAGGATATGGAAAGAAAGAACAAGGAATTCGTGTTCTTGTAGAACCTAACACACAAAAATAAAAAAGTGGTTTGGGATACTGTCCTTCTAAGATAATGCAAGCAAAGAAGATACCTTCATTAAACATCAACACTGTTATGTGTAAAACACAAATCAATCTCACTTTGAACCATCCAAAATTGCTTGACATGAATTTTGAACCATCATGGGAATACTTTGAAGATGACGAATCCTTGAAACAAATGCTAGGAGTTTATAATAAACCATCTACTCCTCCGCACAAGAAAAAAGGTTACATGTGCTATGGTAAACACCAAACAAATAGATGGAGAAAAAGAGAACAGTGAGATAGAGATGAATATTGAAGAATACAATCCTGAACTTCTAAGATCAAATACACTCCCTTTAGGAGATATAGTGGATATAGCAATGGATATCAATGATAAAGATAAAGTCATTAAGATAGGAAAATGTCTCAGTGATGGAGAACAAGAAGATACTGCAACTTTGCTTCATGACTTTCCTAAAATTTTTGCTTGGAATTATTCAGATATGCTGGAAATTGACCCAAAGATTATAACAGACAACATAGTCCTTTCTGAAAATGCTAAGCCCATTAGATAGAAGATTAAAAAAATGAATCCTAAAATAGCCTTACTAGTTAAGGACAAAATTGAAAAACTCCTAGAGGCTAGATTCATAAGACCTATAGATTATTCTCCTTGGATCTCAAACATTGTTGCAGTCGCAAAACCTGACAATCGTATTAGGATGTGTATGGATTTTTGTGATTAGAATAAAGCATATTTAAAAGATGGATTTACCCTTCCTAATATTGATATGATAGTAGACTCAACTGTGGGACATGCTTTTTTGTCATTCATCGATGGATTTTTGGGATACAATAAAATTTTCTTCAACCCTCAAGATCAATACAAAACAACATTTACAACTATTTGGGGAACATTTTTTGGGTTATGATGCCTTTTGGATTGAATAACATAGGCACAACATATGAATGAGCTATGAAATTGATATTTCATGACTACATAAGTAAAATTTTGGAAGATTATGTTGATGATATTCTAGCTAAATATTTAACAATACAAGACAATGTGATGTTCTTTGAAATATCTTTGAACGAATTCAAAAATAGAACATGAGATTGAATCTGAAAAAGTATGTCTTTGGTGTAAATAGTGGAATTTTTTTAGGTTTTATCGTATCTCATAGAGGCATTGAGGTGGACAAAAATAAAATTGATGCTATCATTAAGATGACACCTCCTAGAAATATCTCTCAATGGTGTACCGTACAAGGAAGAATTCAAGCCATTTGATGATTTGTAGCATCCTTAGTAGATTGAATGTTACCATTTACACATCTCCTGAAGAAAGGCATACACTTTGATTGGAATGGGGATTGTAGACACGCTTTTGAGAGTTTGAAAGAGTATCTTGTCACTCCACCTGTTTTATAACTTGCCATGAAAAATTAACCATTCATACTTTATACATCAGCATCAACCCATGCTCTTGCAACATTATTGGCTCAACAAGAAAAAAAGGTAAAGAAAATCCTATTTACTACATTATTCAAACATTGATTTCTTATAAGAAATGATACACAACAATAGAAAAACAATGTTTAGCTCTTGTATTTGCTACCAGTAGGTTGCGACATTCCTAATTGAATGTCGAAATACAAGTGATGATGAAGTTTGACCCTTTAAAATACCTTTTCACTAAAACAAATTTATCCTGACACTTAGCTAAATGGGTAATGGTGTTGACTGAGTTTGACCTTAAGTTCGTTTCACAAAAAGAAATTAAGGGTCAAGACTTCACTGACCAATTAGCTGATGCTCCTTCTCCTTTATTGTTACTTGGCACTGATTCTTTCCCTAATGATAACATGTTGACAATTGAAGAAGATACATGGGAATTGTATTTTGATGGTTCTAAGTGCAAAATTGGCTCTAGCATAGGGGGTTATAATAAAACTACCCGCAAAAGAGCCTATTCCCTTATCATGATATCAATTAAATTTCCTATGTACAAAAAACACCACTAAATATGAGGCGTTACTTGTTGGATTGCATAGAACTCTAGTTATGGGCACTAGAGACATTAAGATATAAAATTTGGTGATTCACAATTATTTATCGAGTAAATAAATGAAACATATCAAACAAAACATGAAAAATTATCAAAATACAAGGATATCACAATGAAATTGTTAGAGAAGTTTGAATCATTCAACATTGATAGCATCCCTCGAAAAGATAATCATCAAGAAAATGCAATGGAAAGTGCAGCTTCTCTTATCTCTCATCGAGATCCTTCAAAATATTTCACCTTTATTGTGCATACAATTATGAAACCATAGATCGACAATAAAGTAGATGAAGTGTTAGCAACAACAATCAAAAAATCGAGTGAATGGTATGATACGATATTCAATTATTTGAAAGACAGTACCTTTCCCAAGCCAACAAATAAAAACACTTGCTCTTGTCTTAGAAAATTTGCATCTAGATATATCATCCTGATGAACATCTTATATAAGCAATCCTTTGTTGGCCTTTTTCTTAGGTGTCTTAAAAATTCAAAATACCTATAGCACTTGAAAAAGCTCATGCAGGTGCTTGTGGGGGGAATTTTGGAGGAAGATTGAATTAGTTCAAAAGCTAATTCACATAGGATATTATTGGAAAAACATGGAACGAGATTGCTTTGAATACGTTAAGAAATGTCACAACTATCAAGATCATAAAAAATTAATTCATGCTCCTACCTTCGAGCTTCATGCACAAGTTCCTATTTGGCCATTCTTGGTATGGGGTTTTGATATTATTGGAAAAATATCTCCACCCTTATCCATAGGACATATGTTTATAATCACAACAAAAAATTATTTCACGAAATGGGTAGAGGCTATTCCCTTGCATTCAACAACAACTAATGTAATATGTTGTTTCATATTGGAACACATTACTAATCACTTTGGACTTCCTTTCGCATTAGTTTTAGAAAATTTAACACCATTTAAGAATAATGATGTGAAGAAGTTCTTGGAAACATTTAATATACAACATCGATTCTCAACTTCTTACTACAACAATCTAACGAACAAGATAAATCAACTAATAAAACTCTTGAGAAAATCCTAAGAAAAATAGTGAACACACATAATAAAGATTGGCATACACAATTAACATATGAATTATGGGCTTATTGTACTAGTATCATAACTTCAATGGGAAACACACCTTATAACCTTGTTTATGGTGCCAAGGCAATTATGCCCCTGGAGTTGGAGATTCCCTTAAGAATTTCTCTTCAAGGACTAATTGATGAAAATACTTATAGGGAAAAAAATTGCACCAACTTGAAATGATCAATGAAAGGCACATCAACACCCTCAAACATCTTCAAGCTTATCATAAGAAAATACAACGAAGTTATAATGACCATGTCATCCGGGCTTGCTCATTTAATACAGGTGATTTGGTGCTATATGAAAATTAGTGAAATTTCAATGCCAACGTGGAGGAGAAAGGAAAGTTTAGCCCTAATTGGTTATCACCTTATGTATTTCAAGAGAGCTATGGGTCTAGAGCATACCTAATATCCAAAATGGATGGTACACCTCTCTGAGAACCTATCAATGCCACACATTTGCGTCAGTACTATGCCTAGCCTTTCTAAATTGTGATTTTTTAAAGTAGTGTTGTTAGGGTTAATGGATAGTATGTCATTGCCTCTCACACTTGCTTCATTCCTCACACAGTCGTTTGTGTCTTGAATTGTGGGGAAGTGGGTCCAATGTGGTTTTGGATTCCTACTTTGGGTATCATACTATTCAGACCTTATGGTGTATGTTATATTACGTTAAATCCTTATTGGTATTTAATGTTTTACAATTAAATCATAAGTGCATTTAATTTAGCATAACATATTGCATCATAAAATTAAGAAAACTTAAGAAAATACATGTTAGATGATCATGGAGATATTTATTGAATAGTCTAACACAAATCATTTAATAAATCACATTGCCATCTAACACATAAACATAACATCCAAAAATTCTCAATATATATCAAAAGTTTTAATAGATCTCATCAATAGTACAATGTCACTATGGCCTATGATTGTTGGATCCCTTGGGATGTGGTGTCCACACCTGTCGAGATATGCTAGTGAATGATCAAGATCTACTCATGCTAGACATCTCCTACATAGTTTTTAGTGACCCGCATAGCTCACCCTTGCATATCAGTGCCTCCACATGCTCTCACTTTGTGTGGTATCTATTAGTCTAGATTATGAAATTCTCTATCTGCAGCCACTCAAAATCTGATTGTAAGATAGCCTCTCTCTTAGACCATCGAGCTACTTGAGCCTCCTCTAACTTTACCGCCAATGCTAATATCTGACCCTCAACCCAATCAACACACTTGGATTTGTTCACGTATGCTCCCCTAAGCCTCACATAAGGCTCAAACAAATCCATGCACTCTTCCACAAAAGGTGGGGGCATGTACTCTATGTCTGTAGCCTCATCTATAGGAAGGGGTGGCACTATCTTTGTAGCCGCACGTCAAAAGAGATCCTTAGGATCTATCACGGGCCCTGCAAGATAGAAATCATAAGAATAATCAATATACATCATCATAATATACATACATATACATGAGCATGATATACATAAAAACATAAAGCATAACAATAAATATCATCACCTGGGTCTATAGCATGATCCATAGGGATCCCAAATTCCCTACTGCTCTTCCTATGTTCTCATAAACTGGCACATGCAAACTATGATCTTGTAACCCATGTGGGAACTAGGAGGACTAGCCTCACCTTTGTCACTTTCCTCGAGCTCATCGACTAGCTCTACTCACCTCTATCTCCTCGTTGACCTCCTCTCCCTCATAATCACTATCCTACTTTGACTTCTTATCCCCCTTCAGGAATAGATCTATTGGATCTACCCTCCTGCTCGACTCTCTATCTTCCTCCCATACATTTGGTAAAGGTCTTGAGAATCCCATAGGATAGATCATAGGAAAGATAGCTCTTGTCCGAACCACCTCCCACCACTCATTGTACTCCTGTGTCATGCTGATGTAGTTTGCATCGAAGACGGGGGGAACATATGTTTCCTCCACCTCTGCATCGCTTGGGATGATGCCATCTGTTGTTATCCATTTGAGGTCCCTTGGTCTATGGGTGCTCTGTACTGACCATTTGTATGAATCCTATAGGAGTGGTCACTATTGTACCTGCCTAAATTGTCGCATGATGCGATCATAGTAGAATGGTCTCAATACATGATCACACCATCCTAGTAAAAGCCTATGCCTCTATATCCACCTCAGTTGTCCTATAGTGTTCAGCCAGAATAGCTCCATCATATGGGGTCTCCATACTATGTCCTCCTCACTCAGTCTGTTAAATCTAACCCTCCAGAATAGTACTTCACTGTGCTGCCATGCCTGCCTAAGGGGATAATTGAAGGCCCATGGGTATCCCATTGCTATGGCAATTAGTAATCCTATAGGCTTGGTGCAAGTAATGTGCTCTAGGATCCAGGTATATAGTAAGGTGCAGTGCAGCATGCTATGCAACTCTCTATAAGTGAATCAGCCCAAGTTGTAGTACAAGTGTACCAATATGCTCCAACCCCATGCAAAGATGACATGGTAGTGCTCCATGTCTCTAATCATGTGCACTAGCCCCCCCTCCAGATGTGCTCTATGACCATCGAGGACTAATACTAATGCTATTGTAAAAATAAAGATGTGTCTAACCAGTGGTGAATGTGCATGAAGAAGCTATGAAAGTTCAATGCACGGTCCCACGATCTTGTGGCAAGCCAATTTTCCTAAGAAATACTCAGTGTCTACTCACATCTCCTTAAAGCTCCTACCATAAGCTAGGAATACCCTCTCTCCTCGGATAGGCAATCACAAAATGCAGTGCACATCCTCCAGTGTGACTGTCATCTCTCCTATTAGTAGATGGAAGGTGCAAGTGTCTGCATCCCATCTCTCTACTAGCACCATCACACATGGGATCATGATATCGCATGGATGGGGAGAGAGAGGCCCAGTAGAGACCCATCTCCTGGAGGATATGCACATATTCCTTAGGTAGCTGATCAACGAGCTCTCAAAGATGGTTGAATGTATGACCACCTAGGTGTTGACATGACCAGGATGCAGTCTGCCATAAGAAAGACACAAGATGTAATTTAAAACATTTTAAAATATTAAATTTGTGCTTAGTCAAAAAGTGTGCTAAATTTTCTCTAGGATATCTTAATTAAAGGTTCTAAACACTTTATTCCTTAATTGGGACCTTTGCGACAAAGTGGGACACTATGCAATAATCTAAAAACAATGAAAGAAAAACCCTCTCTAGCCTATAAATTCATATAAAAATTTCATAAAACATAAAATTTTGATTAAATCAAAGTACAAAGAAGGTGAAATCCACTCACAATAGAATGTAGCTCACCCTATGCAACTACCTCCCACAAAAGCTTGATCTGTGGATGGGTGGATGAATGTCTACTCAACATGGTGACTTATTCTACTCCAAGCTCACTCTGCAAAAGGGTAAAAGATAAAATGAATGAAATTTACCTTCTCTTTTTATACATACATTTTTAGGCCACTTTTTGCTAAAAAGAAAAGAAGTGCTTTAGAGATATTTTGAGCTACTGAAATCCATTTTTGATGTCACTTGTTGCATTGGAATCATGGTTCCACTCCCATTCTCATCAAATGGAATGATACTTGGAAATTCCCTATGATGGACTTGTCCAGGTTGATGCGGTTGGATTGCTACCTTGATTCCACCTTTGTAAAGCAAGCAGAATCAAGGAAGGGCATACATCTACCCTCGAATGTAATTTGCTAGGAAATTTAGATAAGATGATTACTTTTGAGCTACTAATGAATCTATGATGTAGGATGTGGTTCCTAACATTGTGGTTTTGTAGGTAACTATAGTGGGGGCTTCATTCTCCCTAACGAATCCATATGAGTATCCTTTTATAAAGTTACTTGTTGAAGTACTTTAGCTTGCATATGCACATAGTGTCATATGGGTGCTAAAGTGGGGACTAAATGTAGTGTAGAGAAATGCATTCCCTTTTCATTTTCACACTTAATTTGTACCTATTTTGGCACACCTTGCATTAAATTCCCTTTAGGTCACTTGTTATGGGCCCCTCAAACCCCTTTTTATGCATCTCAGAGCATTTTTCAACTATAAACTTGACCAAAATCCATAAACAACCATTAATCTTGGTAGCCCACCTTTCAAAGCTACAATTTAAGCCTTATGAAACCAAGATGCCCTTGGTAGCATCTTAGTCCCACCTCGTAGGACCAAGACACCACCTAGGGTGTCTTAGTCCTAGGTGCTTTGTTTTCAGGAATTAAGAGTGGGAAATGAAATTTTTGAATTTATTTGGAATTTTGTCGGCCTTTCAGATCTACTAATCAGGTTATTAGATAGGAGTGCCTATAAAAGTAATATTCACATCCCATTTTTCACATAAGAGACACAAGTTGAAGAAAGTTGAGACAAGTGAAGAAAGTTTGAAGGAGAGTTTCAAGTATTGGAGCAACCTTCTAGTGTTTTTGCAAGTTTTTCAAGTCTATTTTCAAGTGAAGATCTAGCATTGCCAACAATTAATAATGGATGCCTATGCAGGATCATGAGATATTCTAGGTTGGAGATGCAACTAGCCATTCTTCCAAGCCTAAGGACTTGTTTCTTGATTGATTCCATCTTCCATTGTTGTTCTATTTTCTACCTAAGGAAGGTACATTTCATGCTTATAGCCTATTAGCATAATTATAGATCTCCTTTATAGGACATTTTCATTTGCATTTTAGGAATTATATTCTAACATGTTTGAATAGGGTTTCTCCATGTTCTTTCTTGCATAATCTTAGACACACTTAAGATTAGGGCACACACACATTTCCATTTTCAGATATATGCTTTTTCATCAAGGTTTAATTACCAAACAAGGGGTTTGACCAAGGAAAGCCCCCATAAACAATCAATCCAATTTCCTTTGTTTTGTAGGTCCTTTTGTAGGTTTAGATCTGAAGACTTGGTGGAGAAGGAAGTACATACCTTGAATCTTGGGATCACACTTAGAAATTTAAAGAATTCAGATCATAACTAGGAGAACAATAAGGGAATCTTAGTCCTCCAGGTGGAATTTTACAGAGATTCTTTAAGATTCTATTCCAACATCCAAATATTTTGCATCTTCCCTGAAAAACAACAATGAAACTAAGACAATAGTAAGGGTGTCTTAGTCCTCATTTTGACAACTTCTTTACATTTTTGAAATCCTCATTGCATTTCCAAATTTCCTAGGTACACTTATCCTAACTCCATGTTGCATAATTTCATCATTTGCATCTTTTATTTAGCTTGCATTATTAGATTTTGTGAGTTTAATACTTGTTTGTCTTTTCCAAGCATTTTCTTGGTGGTGAACCCATCAAAGCTAAAAGAACCCCCTCCTAGGTCTTCCTTGTTGAGAATTGACGCACCTTGTAAGGTTGATAGTCAATCCAATTAGGACTCCTAGGACATTATTGAATGATAATAAGAGAAAAGTGATATCATATACCACTTTTTTCCCATTAATTAGTTGTTATTTTTAGAAAAATACGGTTAACTCAATTATATTTCAATCAAATTAACTGACTTTCAAAATATATGGTAAGGAGTATGTTCCTCAATATCAACATGATGGATGATTTCATATAAGGAAATTCATCATGGGATTAAACACTCAAATAAGAGGAGAACTAGATGTTTACAATCCAACCACCATGAACCAAGTATATGAGAAAGCAATCAAGCAAGAGTAAGAACTTAGTCCATTTTGGCTTATCAAGACAAGACTCAAAAGAAGTTTGGTTGGTCAAAATAATCACCATCCTTTAAGAATGAGAACTAAATCAAGGTTATAATTTAAAATCTAATGGAAGAGGAGCAAAAAATAACAAGAATGATCTTCAAGGTGGAGAAAGAAACAATAATTTCAAGAAAAATAGAAATAGAAATGATTATGCAATTGAGAAGAAAGAACCTCTGGGTGGATATTTTACTTTTGGAGGTGATCATTATGAAAATCAACATCCAAATAAAAAGCTAATGTGGGGGCATCAAGAAGCATTCAAAAAATTGAGGCAGTTGACAGTAAAGTTGCAGAGTACCATTCATTATTGCATTTGATTGCCAATTCAATATATTGATGATCAAAGGTTTTGGATTAAAGGGTTTGTTTTTGAGTATGTCTAGGGTTTCCATGTTAAGTTTCAAAGGTCCACATGAAGATTTGACCGAGTTATAAATATCTGTGTTCTGATAGTTGTTTAGTCATTCTAGTTGGTGAACCTAAAATAAGATGATGTGATTCTGGTAATTTGAGTTGTTGTGGATGTTTTTGTGGCGATTCATGATGCTCATGGATGTTTCTAGATCATTTTTGGTTGGTCCACATCAATCGTTGTGCTTGCGATGGGTGATTTTCTTTTGTGAGTTCATGTTTTCTTGTTCTTGGCTAACAGGGTGTTTGTAGCGTGTTGTGGATCTTTGAGGAATAACTTTTGAAGGTGTTTCCTATTCAAGGATGTTGTTTTGGGTCCTTGCTTTGTTGTGGCTGACATTGGTTGGTTTACCTTGTAAATTGTTTATTGTTTGAGGCTGACCTATTTGATTTTGCACGTTATCTTACTAGCCATTGTAATTGGGCTGATGTGTTAGTGGTTAGATGATTTACAGATGATATAAGTAGAAGAGAGAGTATTTGTTACAAGACAAAAGGGAGATGGGTCTATACGTTGCTCGATAGGGTGGATTATGAAGCATGGTGATGAAGTATTCTGACCCGAAAGAGCCTTAGAGTAGAGTGAGTGAGGAGTAGGAAAAAGAGCCAATGGAAAATTGTTATTGTATAAGTTATTTGTAACCCCTAGGCTGCGACCTAGAATCTATTAAGCCCAAGAGGCATATTTAATGTGTTTTTAGATTATAATATAATGAGGAATGAGATTTAAAGGCTAGGTTTTTCCTTGTTAGGGTTTTCCCAAGATATATCTTATGTTTGGTGTTCATGAATGTCATTTATCTTTCTATTGTTTAGCTGTTAATTTTTGTTGCATATCTATTGTGATCATGGAGCTAGTAATTTACACTACAAGGTCAAACCGTCCTTAATTGGGATGTCCTACCTTGAATACATCAGATGGTATCAAAGATAGTTGCAAGTCTGTTAGCTAGTTGTGAATATGTTGGGAAGGAAGATAGTGTTGAATGAAGTGTGAAACCTTAGAAGTAATAAGTGTCATCGTAGAAGAAAGATTGAAGCAAGAAAGATTCATGTAAGCATTCAGATTTAGTTATTTATCTGATTTGTTTCAATGGGGAAGATTGGGAAGATGATGAAGGAAAATGAAACCCTAATATGCAAAAGGGATACTTTGGAGGAAGAATTGTGTGAAATCAACAAGTGTAATTTAGAATTGAGGGAGAGAAATGAAGAACTAGAAATAGAGTTGGATATGTTTGAGGATGTTGAGAAGAAATTGGCAAGGGTGGAAAAGAGGAACACATATCTGGAGGAAAGTTTGAAAGAGTTGAATAAAGAGAACAATTTGTAGAAGAAGGAAATATCTAGTTTGAAGAAATATGTTGATTAGTTGGAGCAATCACTTATAGCATGCCAGAAGGAGAATGAGAATTTGAGATCTAAGCTTGAATTTTGTGATGTTTATTATGATACTAATGATTTGTGTGATGTGGAAGAAGTTTCTTTAGAAAGTGAAGTTGAAGGTAACAATGTAACGAAGCCTACAATTGTTGGTGATGGTATTGGTTTCAAATTCATGCAAAGAATGGGATATGAAGGAAAAGGATTGGGAAAGCATCAACAAGGAATTACAGAACCTATTGAACCAATAATAAGATCAAGAAGTGAAGGCCTTGGATATAATAGAGGTAATAATGCTATTGCAAGTTTGAATTGGAAAAGAAAGAGTATGTATTGTTCACATTGTAATAGGCATGGAAATGAAAAGGAATTGTGTTGGGATCTATATCCTTGTAAGTTATGTGGATTAAGGAATCATTTTGAAAAGATGTGTTGGGATAAAATGTGAAGGAAAAAGCCTATGACAGATTGTAAGGAAATGGATTATGGATGGATTGATGGAGCAAAGTAGAAACATGTTCCTTGTATGTTTAGAAGATTGTATAGATGGAATAATTCATATGTTGGAGGAAAAGAGGGAGCAAGATGCAAAGAAAGAAGCCCTTATGCAAAGCATAGAGGAAGGGGTGACAAAAGTCATAATGTTTATCACAATGAATGGTACTAGAGGAGTGAAAGAGGATTTGCTAGAAGAGGAATCTGTTTTCAAGTTTGGAGGAAGAAAGAATCAAGCATTGAGTGTCATCAAGAACCTAATACTAGAGCAGCTAATGAAAGAGAAGTAGTAAAGGATGCAAAGATAGCGTGTGTAGGTGAAGAAGAGCCTATTGATACAAAATTAGTTTATGCAGAGGAAGGGGAACCTTTGGAGGTATTAGATTTCATAGAACTAGAAGAAGGTGAACCATTGATCCTAAGGAAAAAGTTTATTTACTAGATCCAAGGAGAAGGTTTGCTCAGACCACTGACCAATGAGGCAGTGCAAGGCTTGCAAGTAGACTGCCGAACCTTGACCATGACAAGATGAAGAACTTGAGGAATCTTGCAGGGTAGGCTTGCTCAGACCACCGACCAATGAGTTAGTGCAAGGATTGCAAGTAGAATGATGAACTTAGAAGAATTGAAGGAATTTTTGTAGGGTGGACTTGGAAAGAACTCCTACCTTGAGGTAGTTGCAAGTACTTGTGGACATATCGCTAAACCGATTTAGAGAAGAACTTGAGGCAGTTTTGCAGGGTGGACTTGAACATAACACTGACCTTGAGGAAATTACAAGTACCTGTGGAAAGATCATCAAACCAATTCAAGAAACAAAAAACTAAAGTGAAGAGGCTCACTTTTCAAATAACCCTGATAGTCTGATGCAGGGGCATATGGAAGCACAAAAAATTGAGGCAGTTGATAGTGAAGATGTAGCGTACTAGATTATTGCATTTGATTTCCAGTTTAGTATATTGATGAGCAGAGGTTGTGGATTAAAGGGTTTTTTGTTGAGTACATCTAGTGTTTCCATGTTAAGTTTTAGAGGTCCGCATGAAGATTTGATCGAGTTATGAATATCTATGTTTTGAGAGTTGTTCAATCATTCTAGTTGGTGAACCTGAAAGAAGATGACGTGATTATGGTAATTTGAGTTGTTACAAATGTTTTTGTGGTGATTCATGATGCTCTTGGATTTTTCTAGATCGTTTTTGGTTGGTCCACATCAATCATTGTGCTTGAGATGGGTGATTTTCTTTTGTGAGTTCATGTTTTCTTGTTCTTGTCCGACAGGGTCTTTGTAGTGTGTTGTGGATCTTTGAGGAATAACTTTTAAAGGTGTTTCCTATTTGAGGATGTTGCTTTGGGTCCTTGCTTTGTTGTGGCTGGCATTGGTTAGTTTTCCTTGTAAATTTTTTATTGTTTTAGGCCGGCCTATTTCAATTTGCACGCTATCTTACTAGCCATTGTAATTGGGCCAACATGTTAATGGTTAGATGATTTGTGGATAATATAAGTAGAAGAGAGATGATTTGTTATAGGACAAAAGGGAGATGGATCTATAAGTTTCTTGATAGGGTGGAGTACGAAGCACGATGATGAAGTATTCTAATTTGGAAGAGCCTCAAAGTAGAGTGAGTGAGGAGCAAGAAAAAGAGTCGATAGAAAATTGTTATCGTACGAGTTATTTTAATCCATGGGATTCAGCCTAAAATCTGTTAAGCCCGAAACGGATATGTAATGTGTTTTGAGATTATATTATAATGAGGAATGAGCTTTGAAGGTTGGGTTTTTCCCTAGTAGGGTTTTCCTAGGATATATCTTGTGTTTAGTGTTCATGAATGCCATTTATCTTTTTGTTGTTTAGCTATTAATTTCCATTGCATATCTGTTGTGATCATGGACCTAGTAATTTAGGCTACAAGGTGAGAAATCCTTAATTGGGCCCTCCTACCTTGAATGTATCAAAAGCTAAGGAAACTATTCCAAAAAAATATTCTCTACCTTAACAACAAACAACTTTCCAATAAAAAAATCATGCAATTGTGGACAATTGTCAAGAAAAGTATCAAATTGCAACTATTGAAACTATAGGTATTTTTTTTGGAATACCAGTTTCTATCCTTATCTAGACATAGGTGCTAATAAAATATTTATAACACCTATATTCTTAAGAATAATCCCTAGAAAAGAGGGTTATATGGCCAACCCTTGGTTAGTTTAGTATGCAAACTAGTTAAGATCTTAGGTAGAGTAGTGCCTATTTGAAACTGAAGTGAGAATACTCTCCTTATCAACAAAAGTTAACCTATATTTAGCCCCTTTGGTATTATATGATGACATTGTAGGAATGAATTGGTTGCTTAGGGATAAAATAGATTGTTTTGATAAAACAGTTGAATGCTTGGATGATTTAGGAAATCCTATTTTGATTCAAAGAATCAAGCATAAGGTTAAGATCGGGTAGGTGTTAGCAATACAACTTAAGAGAGCTAGAAGAAAGCAATCCCAATTGTTTGTAGTTAAAATGGCTCAAGTAGAGGAATTTAAAGAATCATAAGTCCAAAATTATCTATTTTTCTATGACTTTCATAAACTATTTGTAGTTAACAAGGATCAAATAGAGAAATCTAAAGGGCCATCAATCCAAGATTATTCATTCCTCTATGAATTCTAAGATGTTTTTCCTAATGAATTTCTAGGTTTTCCACCTAAGTGAGCCTTTAAATTTTCAATTGGTATAATTCCAAGCTCCAAACTAGTAGGCTAATACACTTTATCACATGACAACCATAGAGTTGGTGGAATTGAAAACTCAATTACAAGAATTGCTAGCTAAAGGGTTTTACCTTGGGAAGTGCTAGTATTTTTGTCAAGAAGAAGGATAAAACATTGTGTTTTTGTATTGACTATCATATGCTAACTAAAGAAATAATAAATAAACAATATTCTTTACCTCACATCTATGATCTTTTCAATCAAATGCATGGTGAAATAGTCTTTTCTAAAATCATTTTGAGATGGTTAGACCTGTTCAATTAAGGATAAAATATAAATATATTTAGATAACAATTTTTAGAATGAGATATGCACACTACATTTAAAGTCTTACCTTTTGGTTTGACTAATACACCTACAAATTTATGAATTTAATGAATAGTGTATTTAGGGAATGCTTAGACAAGTTTTTCCTTTCCTTCTTAGATGATATCTTTATATATTCTAGGAATCAGGAAGAAGATGTTCATAATTTAAGATTTATTCTATAATAGTTGAGAGTTTCTAACATAAGTTGTATGGTAAATTATCAAAATATAGTTTCTTTCAAAAATAAGTACACTACCTAGGGCACATTATCTCTACTAAAGGGATTGTAGAAGATCCCTAAAAAATCAAAGTTATTCTGGAGTTTCCAATGCCAAAAATGTGCATGAAGTATGCAGTTTTAGAGGATTAATTGGGTATTATAAAAAGTTTATTTTAAACTCTTCTAAAATTTCAAACACCATCATCTCACTCCAAATACAATGAAAGTGATTGGAATGGACATAAAAGTATGAGGAATATTTATGTATCATCATAGGAATTTTTTTGCCCAATTCTTAAAATTACAAATTTATAAATTCATTTTGTGATCATCACCGATCATTAGAAGAAGGATTGGGTGGTGTACTCATACATGATGGTTAGGTTTTAGCATATGAATCTAGGAAATTGTGGCCATATGAACTGAATTATGTACCACATGATTCAGAGATAGTTAGAATTGTGCATACCCTACAAGTATTGAGACATTAGTTGGGAAAATATTTTGAGCTTAAGTCAGACAATCAGGGTCTTAAGTTTATTTTCACTTGGCCAAACCTCAATGTACATCAAATACATTTATTGGAACTATTGTTAGATTATATTTTATTTAAGTTTTATAAAAGGGAAAGATAATCAAGTTGCTAATGCACTTAGTCACATAAGGCATATCACACAAATGGATTCAATTTCAACAACTTTTCAAGAATAAGTACTAAGAAATTCTCCATGATATGTATTTCACGATCAAGAAAAAAGTAAAATATCAAAACATCCTCAAGATACTAGATATGAAGGGCGTCGATTTGAATTAGATGAACTAGTGAGGTATAGAGATAGAATGTATATTCCATATTTAAAGGTGAACTGAGGAATAATATTTTGAAAGAAGCACATTGTGCTCCTTATTTAGGACACCCAGGGATAACAAAATTATTAGTAGGCTTAAAACCAATTTATTTCTAGAAGGGTATGAAGAAATATGATGCAAGTTTTATAGCCATATGCTTAGAATATCAATGAGTCAAGGTTGGACATCAACATATAGAATAATTTTTTATACCATCATGATATTCTTAAATAGAATGGTAGATTAGTAGTATGGAATTTTTTCAAGGTTTATCTATATCAAAAATCATCATGATGTAATTGTTGTGATTATGGATAAACTTAAAAAAGTAGCACATTTTATTCTAGGAAACCTCACTAACAGAGCACCCATACTAGCAAGAAGATTTATGTGATAAAATTTTAGACTTCATGGAGTCCCTAAGAAAATGATCTCAGATAGAGATACATAGATGACTTCAAGGTTATGGAAAACCTTATTTTAAGTGTTAGGAACTTAATTGAATACAAGTTTAGCTTACCATCTAGAAACAAATGTTCAAATTGAAAGAGTTAATCAAGTCTTAGAAGACCTATTAAGGATGTATTTCATGGATCAACATTGACATAAGTGGAGGAGTTCCTTCCATTACTTGAGTTTTATTACAATGTATTATATTTGTGCTATTGAAATGACTCCTTTTGAAGCATTATATGGTAGGAAGTGTCAAAATTCTATAATTTGGGAGAAACTAGAAGATAGGATTAGACTTAGGCCACAAATATTGATGGAAATGGAGAAGAAAAACTAATTTTAAAGATATGATCATAATAAAATGATAGACACAAGAGTTATGTCAATTCCAAGTGTACTCCAAGGTAATTTTTTATAAAAGATAAATTTATATTAAGATTCAAACCTCAAAATAGTTTTATAAAGTTTGAAAAATCAACCAAATTGGCACCTAGATATGTGGGTCTATTTGAGATCCTAAAAGTAATCAACCCAATTTCTTACAAACTAGCTCTACCACTTGCTCTTACTTGTATGCATAATATGTTTCATGTATCCAATTTGAAGAAATACATGTATCTAGTCTTAATCATATTCTTGATTGTAAGTCTCTTCAGGTTTTGGATCTAAGGGTGGTCACAATTGAGCTTCTCAAAGAGCTCAAGGTTTGAAGGTTCACTTGTGTAATAGAGAAGTCATTGAGTGCAAGGTCTAGTGGGAACAATATTCACATGATAGTTCCACTTGGGAATATTATGAAGAGTTCCACTAAAGATTTCCTCATCTATTTTATTAAGTTAATCTTATTAAAAAATGATTGTATTTTTTTTAACACTAGATTAAACTAAGTCATCGAGGAAGATGATCTTTAAGGGGGAGGAGATGTCACTCCCCATTTTTTCACTATTTTACTTATATTATTTTAACTAATTATAATTCAAATACTTTGGTATGCATTTTAAATTATGGCATCAAAATTATGAATTGAGGATAAGTATGCTAAGATAGTTCTATTTTGGTCATGATATGTAGAAATTGAATATTAGTTTAATAATAATTAAAAGAAACATATATGTTTTTTTTCATCATGATGATTGTTTAGTGAATATTTAGAGTTATGTTATGGATGTTATGATTAAGGTACTAACTACTTTGTCGGTTAAACGAGGTGGATGTAGGAAACTAATTCCCTCTCTTGGATGAGGAGGGAGAGTATCATTGAAGAGAGGGAAGTAGATTAAGGAGTGTAACAACTACCCAATTAACCATTGATTTAAGTGTGTAAATAAATGGATTACATGATGCTAATGTAGATCCAATCTAAAGGAGTCAATAGTTGACTATTCTTTTTATATCATGTAGAATGATTCTATGACTATTATCATTACAATTCCTTGGCATCATAAGTATAAAACTTGAATCATAATAAGTTATAGCTGCTGCTACACACATTTTGAAATCAGATAGATAGCATATGCAACGAATCTAATTATAACAGCCATGCTCTTTCACAACTATTCAAAGCTAAAATATTGTAAATGAAAATTATAAGCAAATTATTAAGAGTCATTTAATCATCTCAATCAATAAGACACATGATAAACAATATATCATCATTTGCATTACATAACCTCTATCATTTTCTTATATTTAACTTGAAGTGATAGAGAGAGATTGCAACATCAAAGTGATATCCACCCTACCACAAAGCATTAGCTTCCCCATGTTACTCCACTAGAGAAGCCCGAACCATCACAAGGGATCTAGCCTCATGTGATACAATGCATGATGGGATCTAGTTCACTATGTAAAACACTGTCAAGATAGCATACCTATATGCTCATGCAAAAGATATCTAATGCATCAAATTCAATGAACATACTTATGTGAAAGAGAATGTACTCACTCTAAGTAATGCACTCATGGGTGAGAGCTAATGAATATCCATGGTTACATCATAAAAATGTCCCAATTATTTTGCTATCATATTTGAACATTTAATGGAATACATTATCAACACCAAAAATAAAACCCATAATTGACATTCAATCTTTATGAGGTTTTACATTGATATATGTATTTTCAAAATAATAATATTTATTGGTTAGCCCATAAAAGAAGTTAATCCACAATCTAAACACACTTCCATGATTCCACTCACTATTAAGTGATGTAGAGGATCTTAATTCATCCTCGTGACTTAAGTGGTTGTAGGGCATCAGCCAACAATATAAAGTTAATTATCATTTAAACTCATGATAATTGAAATCTATAAATCAACTAGTAGTTTTGAATTTGCAGGTTGCAGTCAAAAGGACAGCGTTAAAACAGTCATAAATCTTGCAATACTGACTCAAATTCAAAACTTTGACATGTTCTAGAAAGGTGGAAGAGTGAAGAACAAAACCCAGAAATTGTTTACCAAAACTCCCAACCATGTAAGAGAAGTTTTGTCTGCAACTCAGCTCACTAGATTCTCAGAACAACAGTATGACAGTCTTGCTATTTTAAACCTAATGCTTCAATAGTTATGCACGTTTGCCTACTCCTTATCATTCTTTCCTGGAAGTTTACTTTTATAAACAACTAGAATATATACCAAATTCATTAGAATGCCTATAATTTATTGGTAGCATTTTAAATCAATAAAAATATGAATTGATCCGTATTAATTGTTGCATTTTAAAGTGTTTTCCAAGCTTCATATGGAGTAACTGGAAATGGCACTATATATACATTAAATACAAAGAGAAATGAGATTTCTCTTTCATTTCACATAGACAAATTTCTTTTGCTATACACAACTTTTCATAATAAGTGTATTTAAATGTATGGAGAGAGTTGGAGTTTGGTGGATCTAGAAAGCTAAAAATAAACTGCAATAGCCACATTATTAAGAAGAAAGTGGGGAAAAATATTCATACTAATAGCCTTTAGATATTCCAATGATAGCCTTCAATGGTTTCCATTGATTTATGTAATATTAAGGTCAATGACCAGATATTTATACCAAGCATAATATAGAGACTCGTAACATAGTCTGCTTGCACCTAGAAGAAAGTGGAGGCATTAAAAAAAATGGTGTTCTGGTTATTTGGAATGCCCCTATTTTCTATCGACCCCCCTCTAGAAAAGGTAAAACCTGATTTTACAAACTTGCCAGCATATAGCCACGAAGACAAGCATCCAAATTGTGGAGACATTGGCAAGGCACATGGAGGGGGGAAATTTTTTAGTTTTCCCTTTTTGCATTTTACTCCTTTTTCTAGGTTCCTACTTAGTTTGCTTTAGTATTTTTATAAATAAAATATTGACATATAATATTTTAAAATATAATAATAATTAAGGAAATATTGACTCTATTTTCTAATTACATTGGTAATAATGTTAAATTTATATTGTTTATTTAATATTAGTTTTTTTTTTCTAAAGATATTAATTTGCATATCCATGTAAATTATCATCTAATTGGGTCCATTTTGATGGAATGATGAATATAACCGTGTCAACAAATAATGCACTCTTGGGCTAAGTTGGCTTATGACCCATGTTTGATTTAATTACCCTAGATTTTTGTAAAGAGATTTCATTCTTTTATAATTTATATATAACAACCATGTGTAAGATAATATGGTTATTCAATTATAGGAACTTGGAATGTCTATCATTAGTCACACACATAAATACAACCTAACTACATGATTCTAAGTGAATGTGTGTATCGATTCCATCATGACATGTTACTTTTCATCGACTAGAACCTTTTCTTCGATGATGCTCTCTCTCTCTCCAAATTGAGAGAGTGTCACTCATTCTTGTCAGACTTACACTATTGGTTGTCAGTTTAATCATTCTTATTTATGCTTCAATGATGATTAACATAATCAAATTTCTTTCCCAATTCATTGTAATTAATACAATAATCCAGTGATTAAACTAAGCTAATTAAACATGATGTGACAAGAAGAATGGTGAGACATCATGACTCCAAGAACTCACATACACATATAAAGTATATGTTCCTTGTTGCATTTAATAATTGGGAAATATTTTTGCATCATAAGACATACAATAATTTGTGTCATAACATCATCATTGATATATCATTATGACCATTTTCCATCTCTTTCAATTGACATGGTAGCTTTTAGAATTTTGATGTTGACTCCTTATCTTGGTTGTCTCATTGTTGATGTTGTCATATATTTGATAAGATCTATGTTAATAGTAGAGTGTGGTTATTAAATTTGCATGAGATTTAGCAGATCTATATATACACATATGAGATTATGTATATCTATATACATGTATATGTATAATTATATATACATATATAGATATACAACTCAAAACTATCTTCTTTGCAAAAGATGTGCATAGTTTAAATATATTCAAAAAAGAATACATATATATGTACATCCATATATATAATAAAATATATATACATATACATATATGTATGTGTGTTAACTACTAATTCTTTTATGGCAGTTTGACTAAATGTTAGGAATTTATAGTCATGCACACTAGTAACATTCTTTTATTTTATTTATTTGACTAGAATTCTGTCACATACTTGATTAGGTGAATTTGAGTTGGCATGAACTTATAATCATCTAACTAGGCATGTAATAGGAGGATTATTCACTGAGACAATCATGCTTAATTTTTTAATGTGAAATAATA
The DNA here is from genome assembly GCA_007258455.2 of Sequoia sempervirens. Lineage (NCBI taxonomy): Eukaryota > Viridiplantae > Streptophyta > Pinopsida > Cupressales > Cupressaceae > Sequoia > Sequoia sempervirens. The sequence continues at coordinate 105,091 of VDFB02113349.1, forward strand.
ATTACTGATAACTAGTTTGAGATAGAGGTGTGTGAATATATGACATACATTTCTATTGGAATATGTATCTGTTTATCAAAAATATTGTTCAAATTAATACAAAATCATTATTTGTATTGTCAGTTCACGTCTATTTAATTTCAAAATAATCAAATTGTATCATACTTAGCTAGAGTGGATCTAGATTTGTATGAAATATTGTTTGTAGTTAGATACAACACTAGTTATCGAATGACATGATGTCTTTATTTTTCCCTTAATGTTTTACCCTTGTGAAGGCTAGGGCCACTAGTTGATGGAAGGTGTGTAGGAGACCACTAGTTCGTGGTTGGAGGAAAAACACTCGGTTGATGCTCTTCCTCTTGCAGTTGAAGAATACCAAATACTTGGTTACTTACAGACATTATTTGTATTTCACATGAAAATGGTTATATTGATGTTTTCTAAAATTTGTATAATATGACGTGTCATAAAGATACTTTGTAGATATGTACCTTTTAATATGATGAAATATTCAATAGTGAATTATTTAATGGAATTATTCTTTTGAAATCTCATAATTGAAAATAAGAGTTAGATGAAATATTTATTGGATGTATTTCTAGTAATTCAATGGAAATTATTTGTACAATGAGATAATTCTATACTTTCCTCAAATATGAAATATTAAATTAAGTAAAAAATATAATGTTATTTTAGTGAAATTTGATGATGTTTTTAGAGGTTGGACAAGTGGTTCATCACACAAATGGAAACGACCTTTCTTGACAATTACCAAGAATATAGAAAAAATTAAATTTACCCTCAAGAGATATATCAATCTTATAGAAAAAAACCTAGCTAAAGCTTTATTCCTAAGAGGATTGGACAAAGAGTAAAAAGGTCATTGGATCTAATGGGATGACGAAGGTGTGCACTCAGATCTGCCCCTTACAAGATCTTGCTCACACAACAACACGGGTTGACACAACAAAATGTGAGAAAAAAATGGCTTTCTTTTATTACTAAAATGTCAATACGACATTGCATGCCATCGAATGGGCTTTCATTAAATCATCTGCAAATCTGAAACTCACTAGACTAACACTCACTAGCCTAACCTCTCTGACTCCTCTCTCATTTTGGTCGGCTCTCTTCTTACCAACCTGCTCTACTACGGGCTACTCTGCCACCACCTCTCCTATCTCTTTCTAGCCTCAGGCTATCTATTTATAGCATCTGTTCCTATATTTCAGCCTAGACTCATAAGTATTTATTTATCATAGTACCATTCCATTATCCAATGACCATCAAGATATCTCAAATAGTTACCTAGTTATCAGTACCTGTAATCCTATTCGTCCACTCTTGGAAGTCACCTCCAACCTTCAAAAAATCATTTGCCAAGTATGCTTGCAATTGCTTAGCCAATAATCGCATTGATTCACAACAACGGTATGGAATCAACAAATAATCTCATGCTAGATGTCATCATCAAGTACTTGTCCAACATTATCGTTTCATTCACATTTTGTTTCCCTTGACCAACTCACATCACCGCTTGTCCTTCTTGCCATTTCCATGTCGAGGGGACACCAAAACATCTCCCATCGAAATAACCAAGTCTCATAGATAAAGCTCTTATCAGAACATCATCAAAATATTGAACAGACTTTGAAAGAACTCCCACTGAACCATGTATGTCTCTTCGACATTGCCACCACCACATCATCGTTGAGACTGGCCTTGCCAAAGAGACTTGGGAGTACCTCTCGCTGAAACCATAAGGTCACCTCGATGCAACAATCAAGCATGCCACAATCCATCGGAATGTCAAAGAGACATTCATGATTGTCTTGCCGACATGTAATCCTCTCGCCGAAGTAACTTATACCCTACCAACAAAATCGATATGTCATTGGGACATGAGGAATGTCCTGTCAATAGGACTATGTCTCGTTGATAGAACATGCACTAATCTTATTTGATCAAGAATCACAAAAATGAAGATGCAGGATTGTTCTTTGTCCTGGATGCTCCTACATCATGTGACAAGGGAATATAAACAATAGATATGGTGATAATTGAGTGGCTTTGTAGAAATTATTCTAGGAAATGAGATTAAATTAGAACAATAAGATCATTGAGAGGACATAATGACATAGGACACCTGATGGAAGAATTTTTTTAAATCTCAAGATAGATATTCTAGCTTAGTTAAACACTAATTTAGATGCAATTCATTCAAAAAATAGAACAAAAAATATTGTCCAAGATGTAAAAATAAACATCTGTTGATGAGTGTTCTTTAGACAAAATTTAGATTTATTAAATCTATGATCAAAACCATTCTACTACTGTGATCAACTCCTAGCCCTAAAGACATTTACAAAGAAAATTTCTTAGGTTGATGAATAATTAAACTACATAGGGCATAAGAAAATTGTTAATTTTTCATATAACCAACACATGAAGTAGGCTCCTTATAGAGGCCATATGAATTTAGGAGTTAACTAGTGGGGTGTACAATGGAGTGAACCTGTAAATCATCCTCAATGGGGAACACAATATTTCCTAAATCATTAGTGACAATCCATAGTGGTCAAATCATCCAAGGCCTAATCAACATTGACCTCAATAGTTCCAACCTTAGTATGGTCCCTAGATCATTCAACAATAATGGATGCTCAACTAAAACTATAGCCAATCATTCCCAAGTCAATAAATATTTTTGTCAAAATAAAAAAAAGCCTCTATTAACTAGCCTAACTAATACATCAATTCAATTATAGATAGAACTAATTAATCAACCACAACTTCTTACTCAACCTATAGCCAATTTGAAAAACAATAAGCAAGGTGTAGTAGTCTATCTAGTTGAGAAAGAACTTGCATAGTTGGAATAAATATTATTAACCTAAATAACCTTTAGTTATGATCAATAAAAGCTCTACCAAGATCATCTCCTCCCATGATTGTTAAAATCATTGATGAACACGATTCATCACATTCTTCTAAATAATGATAAGAGGATGAGGTTTTTACCATAGAAAATCTACATAAAAAATATGAAGATATTTGAAGCTTCTTCAGACATTCCAAGCATGGAACCATTTCTTGATCGACTTCAACAAGTCATTCCTCACAAATAAATCCCATATATATAGATCCAACCCCATACTGAATCTAAAATGCTTAAAGAAATTTGATGATTAAACATTGAAATCCTTCTCCTTCAAGCCATTACAATTTTTTTGAAACTTGGCCAATTAATCAAAAATATATATGTAAAGACCAAAAGTTAAAGGAAGAACTCCCCTAAAACTATTCAAGTGGAAGGGAAAATAGTTGACCTGGTAGTCAAAAAATGCTTATTCCCAAATACGATAACCCTAGTAATCCAATGGTTATAGTCTTCATTTCAGGTATTGAAATACCAAAAGTTTTGGTTGATTTATGAGTAGAAAATTATTTCATTGCAATTCATATATTGAGAAAAATTTCTCTTATAGGTGTTCAATCCACCTCCATAATTTTATTACTAGCTAAGCAATCTGTAGCATTTCAAAAAGATATACTAATATATATACCTACTAAGGTAAAATCATGGGAATTTTCTTGTCAATTTCTTAATAATGGAACCAAGAAACTAGAATAAAGTTTACCCCCTAATCCTAAAATGACCATGGATATCAACTATTGCAACCTCAATTGATTGTAGAATAGGGGAGATGGTCATATCCAATAGTATTAATGTAATAAAAATAGCTTTGTATCCTTCGATCAAACCATCCATATAATCTTTAGGTAAGGCTTGTGTTGATGAAGAAAATAATGTAGAGAATAATGTCTCCCTTTCCATGGTACTATCACACAACATTTGGAAGAATTAGAAGGAGACATGGAATTTAACACACATGAATACATAACTCACATGAAAATGGAAGGAAGCATAATAGAATTTTCTCAAGACTTTGGTAGAGATATTTTAGCATCATTCCACTATCCCTTAGCAAATAATATACCCTATGGTGAAACATTTTATAAGGATGTTGTTGCATTTCATATGTTGCAACCACACTCTTACCCTCTAAACACAATAATAAAAAAATATAAAATCTTTTAGTCCATTAAACATAATACCAAATAAATAATAATCCTTCTAGGAAAAACCTTGAACATCAATAGCCAATTAAAAAAGAAGAAGAAACAAAACTCATTAATGTTTTGATCTCTCATACCATACCTTTTTCTTGGGAATGAAAAGATATGAAATGAACTCATCCTCAAATTTGCAGTCACCACATTTACACAAAAAATGTCAAACCAATTAGACAACCCCAAATGAAACGTAATCTAGCTCTCAAAGTAGTAAGGACTGAGATAAAAAAATTCACTTATAGAAGGATTCATTTACCCAATTTTTGATAATTAGTGGGTATCTTTTGTTATTATTCTCAAGAATAATGGAAAAGGGATAGTGGATACAAAAAAAATTAAGTGGCTCCTACTACTACTTTTAAGTATATTTTTCTCATGTGTGCAAAAAGGAGGGCCAAATTTTTCATTTTTATTTGATATTAAAATATTTTAATTAAAAAATATCCCATTTTAAGGTAAACATACATTCTTAAATACCCATGCATTTAACATATTATAATATAATCTATTTTATCATCTTGCAATTTAATAAAAAAATATATGCATAACTATTAGATAGATTAAACAAGATTAAATTCCTCAACCATTAGGTATACACTTTTTTTTAATGCACATGATGGACAATTGGGACCTACTAGCACAACAATGGATGCACATGATGGACAGTTGGGACCTACTAGCACAAAAATGGATGCACTAATTATTTATCATATATCTTCACCTTAACTCATTTTACTTTCATTTTTTAATGTCAAAAATTGCATACCCTACAATTTGCACACTACAAATTGTACATATTTTAGTGCCTATTCCTACAATATATTTTAAGTCATTTTACAAAATTAAATGTTGTTTTATGTACTTTTGTTCCAATTTTTTTACTGTATTTTTATTTCATTTTATAATAACATTGAGTGTTGTCCATTTAGGATGAAAGTATGACCACACAAACATTAATGAAATTATGATTTCATCTCATGACTAAATAATCATATATGTGTTGTCCAACAACCAAAATGGTGACATTTCAAATTACTCTTGGATGTAATGGCACATCCCCCTTTCTTACATAAATAATAAATAAATATACTTTATTTAAAAAAAAGTCCTTGAATTCAAAATGACTAATTAATATTTGTCAAAATAATAAAGGTAATTAAAAAAAATATTATTCACATATATGAGGTGGGTGAGTATGCATTTATTTGCATGTATGCAACATCTTTGATTGCACGTAGGAATTATAATTGCGTGAAGGCAATATTTTTTCTTTTATATTGAATCAATGCGAAAAAAATACAAATAGAAGACAACTAGAGGTTGTCGAGAGTGTAATATAGCCAATAGCCCACCAAACTAAGTCATCTGACCTAACATCTGAAAATGAAAACAACTAACAAAGCAACAAAGTACAAATTACAACAACATTGGACAACAATAAAAGACCCATCAAACTCTAAATTTTAACATTTTCTGAAGCTGCTTAGAACACATTACATCACTTTTATGTAGCTGTAAAATCTTCCATTTAATCTTGTCTAAATGCTTGGAGATCTTCACATTGACTTTGGGCACTCCTTGCAATTGAGAACATAGGAAAACAATTTTCAAAATGATGTCAGAGTAAAACCTTAGCATTTTTGTTTCTAGATGAATATCATGATCAGTAGAAACAACCATGCATCTACTTTTCCATAAATTAAACAAGATGATTTGCCTTATAGAATCAAAAACAAAATTATTTTGTAGTCCCAAACCAAAAATAGCTTCATTCCAATTCAAAGTATTCTCAAACACAACAGAGAGGTAAACAAAAATAGCCTTCCCTTTCCTTTTGGACACAAAATAGTCCCAAAATATATGCTTCAAACTTTTAATGTGTTTGCAAAAAGGGAATTTAACAAGTTGGATCTGCTTGTAACCCAACCTGTCACCAATAGGTAGCTTAGAATGCAAGATTTTCCATGATAAAATTTGAACATTAGCTTTAGTTTTGGACTGCCAAATTTGAGCACTCAGTTTTTTCCATGTTTTCTCTTGAAACTTGCAATTCCATTTCATATTCAATCTGGGGTTAAGAGGCAAGTGTGGAAGAAAATTTAGGTAGACCTTTTTAAGGGGAAACAACTCAAACTAACATGTGGAAAGCCACCACCAATCCTTGAAAGGAGTACAATGAAGAGGTGCACACTTTTTCATCACTTGCTCAAAGGAAACCAATGACTTAACAAATATAATAAAGCTCTTATATTTACAGCTGAGACCAAAATTATTCTGCAAAAAGTGCCATTTGACCCACTCGTGAGCATTGAAATCCCACAAGTCCATGAATCTTTAAATTCCTTTCCTAGATAAGTAGAATGCTAGCCTTGGAAAGGCAACAACAAGAGGAAAACCATGATATTGCACTCATTTATTAGACCATATTGATGATGATCCAAAGCTGAACCCATGTTGAAGGGAGCTTCTCCAAACCAAAAAATTACTAACCTACTACCAGGCCTTCCAAATTGAAAGTAAGGGAAAGGAAGCTTTAAAGTGGAAGAAAGGTGCCTATAAAATTTTATCCTCCCAACTGACTGCTCACCATTTACCCTTGGCAGTAGCCCGAGAAATCTGAAAATGAACTAGGATTTTCCATGGAGCATCACCATTAACTAATCTCACAATCCATTTTGCTGCCAAGAAAATCCCTTGAGTCCTCGGATCCAGAAGGCCCATCCCTCCTTTAGCCTTGGTTTGGATACAATGAAGCCAAGAGGTAGATTTAAAACCTGCTTTACCACCCCAATTCGCTCATAGAAAGTTGCGAACAATTTTAATAAGATATTCATAACCTTTTTTTGATGGCATCCAACAAGAGGAATAATACACATGTGAAGCCAAAAATATTCAATTCACAACTTGAATCTTGCTAGTGAATGACCAAAATTTATTCTCCTAAGTGCACAATTTACTTTTTAGTTTTTGTAAATACCAATTCCACATTTCAAAAATTGAGACACCCATCCCAAATGGAATGCCCAGATACCTAGTAATCTTCCCATGTTTAATTTGTTTCCACTCTTTAGGAATCCAACATGGAGGTGAACCAGATTGTACCATCAAAAATTAAATCTTATGGTGGGAAAGTTTTGAACCAAACACTTCACAATAAAGATTAAGGACTCCCGTAACATTGTTGATCTCTATATCAGAATTTTGGATAAACAACATGCTATCATCTGTGAAATGAGAGTTAATCACCACAAAATTATGGTGGATGGAAATTCCCTTAATTAGGTTTGATTGATTAGATTTTTGTAGCAAATAACCTAGAGCATCAACATCAAGCACATACAAGAACAAAGATAAGGGACAACCTTGTCTAATTGATCATTGTTAAGAAAAGGTATGGGCCAACTCTTTATTAATCACTAACTGAGCATTTGCATCATTAAATTTTTTTTGTACATGTCCACATAGTTTAGGCCCAAAACCCAACCATTGCAACATTTTTATTATAAAGCTCCAACACATTCTATCATATGTCTTATCAAAATCCAGCTTGACTTGAAAAGCTTGTTGGCCCAATTGTTGGGCCCATTCCAAAGTTTCCCAAGCAAGGATAAGATTATCTAATATAAACCTCTTGCCAAGAAACCCATTTTTTTCAGGTTTTACTATCTCTTTCACAATTGGTTTAATTCTCGTTGCTACAACTTTGGAAATAATTTTATATGAAGTATTCAACAAGCTAATTGGCCACCAACCTGAAATAGTATCCTCATTTTTCATTTTTGGAAGGAGTTTAATTAAACCTTTGTTAATTTTAGGCCCTCTTGACCCATGCTCCAAAGCCTCCAAGTAAACTAGGTAGAAGTCATCTTTAATTTGAGGACACTTTTTTTGATAAAATTCCACTGGCAATCCATCAACTCCAAGAATTTTATATGAAGGAATAGAAAAAACATGTTCTAAGTCTTCAATGGACAAAATACAATCAATATACTTGCTATATTCAAAGTCCACCCTTTGAGGAATAATATCCTTAAGCATATCTTCCAAGACAGTTTGTACATCCTGCCAATGTGTCTTCTTTAAACAACTCATAATATTTTTGAAACAACCCCTTAATTTCTAATTGTTTGATGTGAACCAAACTAGCATCGTCCTGAATAGTGCCAATAAATTATTTCTTGTGCTTGTAGTTAAGGTATTTAAATAAATACTTAGAGCCTCTATTCCCTTCTTTAATCCAATGTAACCGAGCTCTAATGTTAGCACCTTTCCCCTTATAAATATCCATTTTATGAATTTGAGTTTCTAGGGCAGCAACCAAATTCTATAAGTTATGATTAAACAGATTGTTATTAAGCAATTTTTTGTTGCTTTCTAGCTTTCCTTGAAAGGATTTTAGTTTTCATTTCCATTTCTAAGCAATTATTCTACCAAAAGCATGTAAGAATTCAACACATTTAGAAATAGCCTTACGCCACCATAGTCTATAAGATTCCCCTTCATTTGGTTTAGGGAAAGAATTCCAAAGGCCCACCAACACTCCCACACAGGAAGGATTTTTTAAATGTGAAACATTAAGCTTATATGGTAACTTGGAGTCCACATTACTATTATCAACTCCAGATATAGAGCAAATGCATTTGTTTTGGGAAAGTGCATGTGCATATTTATTTGCATGCATATGATTATATTAAGAGCAAGAAATGCATTTATAAAAAGGAATTAAAAAAAAAGGCATGTTATGTGCTTCCATAACACCTCAGTCACATTAATCTGCCCTACAAATATGAAATCACCCTTTTATTTGGTGTATTGGCGAGGGGGTAATAACCATTTTCTCATTATTTTTGGGGAGCAGTCTTGTTTTGGAAAAATCTTTGCGAGTCTTTCTCCATGCTCATATAGTTGGGAATGCATGTTTTATGGAGGGAAGACAAAATGTTAAGGAGGAAGATCTATGAGGTGTGTTGGTGCATCACTAAATAAGGGTTGAAGAAGCTAGTCGAGGACCTTGGGGATAGCCAGGTATGCTTGCTTACAATGTTTCGTACCAATTTCCAATGCTTTAATGATAGAAATGTAGGTCGGAATGTAGACTAAATTTTCATATTAGAGGTTAAAAGCATACAGGTTTGTAGTCGTTTCACCATATTCCCATGCCTCTATTGGACATAGAGTACCCCTTTCTATTAATTTGTTTGAATGAGATTATCGTCTTTTTTTTTCTATTGGTGGTGAATTTTCTTGTAATGAATTGTTGGCGATGAATTTTTCTGTAGTGAATTGCTTACGGATCCCTTTCCATTAATCTGCTTGAATGAGATTATCATCTCCCTCTCTATTGGTGGTGAATTTTCATTGAGGTGAATTTTTCATTGTCAAACTTTTAAATAAAATGAAAGCACAGATTTGCTGCTCTGTTTTCTAGCCAAACTAGAAATACCCAAATCAAAATGTGGAAGCACAAGGAGACATGCAACTTTCCTTTGTATTCAATAAACTGGAAATGGAAATACATAAAAGACTAAATTTAAAACTAAGAAAATAAATTTAAGCTACAAACTACTAGCTGCTAGGAGCTTTCATGAGCTACTCAACTAGACAGACAAACTTCAAGAGCTGCTAGGAGCTCACTAGTAGGAGCTACGTAGAGCTCTTTCAAGAGTAATCACTACTCACACACAAGAACAAACACAACTGTTGTTGTTCAGAAACTTCTCTGAATCACATAGAGAACAAACAAAAACATTCCCCTTCAGACTGTTGTTGCTCAGGAAATCTTCTTCCAATTTCTGGCAGAACTATCTTCCTTCAAATATTTTTGTCTCTTCAAAAAATATTCCCTCTCAAATTTGAAGTTACCTACCAACATTAATTTTACTCCAAACTGAGTTGCATGTCAGAAGCAAGTAGGGAAAGCAATCCCCAAAAGGCATACTTCCAGTTGCAGGCAACAAATGCCCCTGACAGGTAGGTGGAAATGGGAAGAGGCTCAGGAGAAATAAATTTTCCAACACTCCCCCTTTGTCTTGAGCTGACAAAATAGGATCAATCCTTATCCAAATCAACAATTCCCAATTTTCTCCTTAGGCGCTCAAAACTATCCTTGCTCAAAGGCTTGGTGAATATGTCTACTAGCTGCTGCTCAGACCTGTAAAATGCCATTCTAATTTCACCATTCTTAGCTATTTCTCTAATAAAATGATACCTGATTTCAATGTGCTTGCTTCTTCCATGAAACACAGGATTTTTCATCAAGGCTATTGATGAAACATTATCACAAAAGATTGTTCCATCCTCTTGTTCTTCTCTCAAATCTGCCAAGATTCTTCTCAGCCAAATAGCTTGACATGCTGCTGCATTTGCTGCTATATACTCAGCCTCACCCATTATGAATAGGAAACTGGTTGCTTCTTGGAAAACCCATCAAGGCAACTCTGAACCCAAATGAAACACATGGCTTAGATGTGCTCTTCCCATCATTTTCGACTTCTTGATCATTTGTCAATGTATCAACTTGCCCAAAAACATTTGTTGTTAACAAAATACCATATCAACTAGATTTCCCATTCACATACCTTAGGATTATTTTAACTGCTTTCCAATGGGTGTCCCTTGGAGTCTCCATAAATATGGAAATACGACTCACACTGTGCATTATATCAGGCCTAATTGCAGTCAAATACATCAAACTTCCAACCAAACTTTTAAACATGGTTAGATCCACATTGTTGTTGCAATCTTCCTTGCTCAAATTTCAGACCTATGGCTGAGTAATTGTTAGAGGCGGGGCTTGCTTTCAAGCATCCTAAATATCTTCAAGATCTCATTTGCATATTTTTCTTGAAAGATAAATATACCATCATGCATTTTTTTTACTTCTATGCTTAGAAAATATCTCAAGAGACCTAAATCTATCATTTCAAACTCTCTTTCATGGCCTCTTTAAAATCAGCAATAAGGAATTCATCATCCCCAGTGAAAACTAGATCATCAACATACAAGACAACAATCAAAATTTTACCATTTGTTGCCTTGATGTAAACAGTGGGCTCACCATCATTTTTGCTAAAGCCATTGCTCATCAAATGTTAGTCAATCTTGTTGTACCATGCCCATGGAGCTTGCTTCAGCCCATAAAGAGCTTTCTTCAACCTATACACCTTGTGTTCTTGACCCATAACTTCATATCTGAATGATTGCTCCACATAAACTTCCTCTTTCAACACTCCATTAAGGAAGGTGGAATTCACATCCATTTGAAATACCTTCCACTTGTGCTAGGCTGCAATTGCTATGACTACCCACATGGTTTCCATCCTTGCAATGGGGGAAAATTTCTCATTATAATCTCTCCCAAACTTTTGTTTGTACCCTTGACAACTAATCGCGCTTTGTGCCCTTAGGCATTGCATTTGGTCTTGTAGACCCATTTCACCCCAATAACTTGCTTGTTGGGAGGAAAATTAGTTAACTCCCATGTGTTGTTCATCTCTATTGCATCTATCTTCTCATCCATGGCTTCACACCATTTCTCCTCTTTCACAACATCCTCAAAATAAATCAGATCACTATGAGAAAATAATGCAAAATTCACACTTTCATCAAATTCTCCATCATACCTCTCATTTTGGTAGATCTCCCTTAGACTCTGGTCTTCTTTGGCATTAGGGAGGCAAGAGTGGGGTCTAAACTTTCACTACTATTGCTACTCTACTGAACAAGTAGGTTCAGGAGCTGTCAAGAGCTCTTCCAGAGCTTTCAGGAGCCAATCTTCTAGCTGTCTCTGGTTGCTTTCCTTTCTATCCTACTCTTCAGAGATTTTAGGGTTGTCGGGAGCTTTCATGGGCTCATTGGTCTTTAGGAGCCAATCTTACGTTGTCTTTGACCATCTTCTTGATTGTCTACCTACTTCCAAAGGGCTTCTCGAGGCCCTTGAGGAGCTTTCAAGAGCTCATCGATGCTTTTAGGAGGCGACCTATAGGCTCATCTTGTTGAACTTCACCGTTCTATTTCTGCTTCTTTAGGAGGCTGTCGAGAGTGGTTAAAACGTGAAACTATCCTTTGTCACATGACTCATCCTCCTAGAACTCCACGTCTACTATTCACTATCATCTTGGTGACTAGATTATACAGCCTATAGGCTTTGGACTCTTCACTCTAGCCCGTGAAAATACACTTCTCACCCTTTTCATCCAATTTATGCCTCTTTTCTTTGGGCATGTGAGCATATGTCACACACCTAAACACTCTTAAGTGCTCAATCATTCACTTGTGTTTTGTCCATGCCTCTTGAGGGATTTTGTCACGGATCGCCTTTGTTGGACTTCTATTTATTAGATATATAGTTATTGCTACAACCTCTCCTCAATATTCAATCGAGAGTCCCTTTTCTTTCATCATGTTACTTGCCATCTCCACGATGGTCCTATTCTTTCTCTCAACCACTCCATTTTTCTGTGAAGTATAACTAGCTATTAGCTCCTTCTTGATGCCATTTTTCTTGCAAAAATTTACAAACTGATTGGAGGTATACTCTCCTCCTCGATCTAACCTTAGGACCTTGATCATGTGTCCACTCTCCTTTTCAACCCAGGCCTTAAACAACAAAAACTTATCAAAAGCTTTAGATTTAAGTTTCAAAAAATAGATCCACGTCTTATGGTTGTAATCATCAATAAAGGTCATAAAAAATCTACTTTTACCAATAGAAATGATTTGCATAGGGCCTACCAAATCCATGTGTACCAACTCCAATGGTTCTCTTTCCCTTGTAGAGTTGCCCGATTGAAAGGGCTGCCTATGTTGCTTTCCCAACATGCAAGCCTCACACTTAACATTAGGGTCTACTATTCTTGGCAAACCATCAATCATTTTGTTCTTGAACAAAAGACTTAAACTAGCATAGCCTAAATGTCCATACCTGAGATGTCATAGCTTGGAGGGGTCTTGAATTGTGCTCTTGAGGGCTACTGTTTGTACTCCTGTACATTTTCCATTCATAAGAGGTGCAACAACAGACTGAGATGAGAAACACGTCTCAATCTTCAAAGGAAACATCTGATTCTTTGTCATTTGAACTACTACAAACACCTTCATCCTATCATTCTTGTAATAAATAATGCATTGACCCTTCTCCGTCAGCACTTTATATCCATTTTTCATTAGTTTTCCAACACTCATGAGGTTATGCTTTAACCCAGGAGCAAGAAATACATTTTGTATATCCTTCTTCTCACCTTGCTTGGTGCGGATCATAATAGATCATCTTCCCACAACTAGAACTAATCCATTGTTCCCCATTCTAATTTAAAACTTTACATTTTTATCAATGAAAAAAAACAAACTTTCATTACCACTCATGTGGTTGTTGTAACTGTTGTCCAAATACCAAACTTTGGGGCCGCCTTCTTCACCAATGGTTCACATGATGAAGGTTGTGGACTGATTTCCTTCAGCCACATTTGCATTTTTTTTTGACTGATCACACTTCTTTGTCCAGCATTCAGTTGCATAATGACCAGATTTATGATAGTAGTAGCATTCAACATTGCTCTTGACATTCTTCTAATTCAAACTGCTGTTCTTCTTGCCTCCTCGGGAGCTGGTCTGAGAGCTTCTCGCTCCCTCTTGACTATTTTCTTGTACCAAGCTATCTCCTCCAACATTTCCTTGTCTAGATTTTCCACGACCTCTACCTCTTGAGCTCCTTCCACCATTGTTTCTTCTCTTCCTTCCTCTTACATTTGATAGAGGTTTAAACTCTTTCTCTTGGGAAGAAGTAGCAGACCTATTTAGGCACTGCTCATGAGTTTGCAGAGAACCCATTAGCTCATCAATGAACAAGGTTGTGAGATCCTTTTCCTCTTCAATGGTAATCACCAATGCATCAAACTTTGTGGGTAAGCTCCTAAGGATTTTCTCCATAATCCTCTAATCATCCATGACTTCATAATTCACTCTCAACTAGTTTATGAAACCTGAGAGTCTTGTGTGAAAAACTGAAATGGACTCATTGTCCTTCATTTCAAGAGTCTCAAACTCTCTTCGAAACATCTAGAGCTTCGCCAATTTGACCTTGTTAGTTCCTTTATAGTTGGTCTAGAGGGTTTCCCAAGCTTCCTTTACATAGTTAGCTACTGCTATTCTGGGAAAAATGGCCTATGTCAAGGCTGCTTCTATCAAACTCAATTCCTTAGCATCTTTCCTCCTTAACTCCTTCAACTGGGTCTTCTGATTGTTTGTGAGAACTCCATATGCTACAAGATCAGTTACATCATTGAAGCCACTGATTAGAAATTCACACAAATCATTTGCAACCATTATGGTCTTCATCTTCTTTTCCCAAACATCATAGTTATGTCCATTAAAGGACGGTGGATGCTTCCAACACTTCCCTTGATCTCCAGCCATGTCTCCTGCACAAGATACTTAATACCTAGAAAAAAATGCCCTAACTCACAAGGGAATGGGGCCTATGGCTCTCATACCATGTCAAAATTTTAAATAAAATGAAAGCACAGAGTTGTTGCTCTGTTTTCCAGCCATACTAGAAATACCCAAATCAAAATGTGGAAGCACAAGGAGATATGCAACTTTCTTTTGTATCCAATAAATTGGAAATGGAAACACATAAAAGACTAAACTTAAAACTCAGAAAATAAATCTAAGCTACAGACTACTAGCTGCTGGGAGCTTTCATGAGCTTCTCAACTAGACATATAAACTTCAGGAGCTACTAGGAGCTCACTGGCACGAGCTACACATAGCTCTTTTAGGAGCAATCACTACTCACATACAAAAAAAACACAGTTGTTGTTGTTTAGAAACTTATCTGAATCACACAAAGAACAAACAAAAACATTCCCCTTCAGACTACTACTGCTCAGGAAATCTTCTTCCAACTTCTGGTAGAACTAACTTCCTTCAAATCTTTTTGTCTCTTCAAACAACATTCCCTCTCAAAATTGAATTTACCTACCAACATTAATTTTACTGCAGACTGATTTGTATGTCAAGAGCAAGTAGGGAAAGAAATCTCCAAAAGGAAGACTTCCAGTTGTAGGAAAAAAATGCCCCTAATAGGTAGGTGGCAATGGGAAGAGGCTCAGGAGCAATAAATTTTCCAACAGTCATGATGGTGAATTTTCTTGCAATGAATTGTTGATGGTGAATTTTTTGGTGATGAATTGTTGACGATAAATTTTCTTGATGCCGTCAGACATAGAGAAATCCCTTTCTATTAATCTACTTGAATGAGATTATTGTCTCCCTCTCTGTTAGTGAAATTTTTCTGAAGGTGGAAATCTATTTAATGGCCTCAATTTGTAGAAAATATGGTCTTCTTTCATTATCCTGGAACTTGAAGGCAGCTGCATATAAGTTATTTTTCCTATGATATTCAAATTTCTGTCATAGTGCATGTTTTCCCGCGTGCTTCACTATAGAGCATTCCTATTTTTTAGATTGTTTCACTTAGCATCACCAGTATTCTCTACAAGAAAATTTATCCCTATTTAAAATAATGGAATTGCTTCTCATCCTTCAGATCATTTCTCTTGCAAGCGGGTTTTGATATGTGGCCTCTACTTAAATGTATGTGTTTAGGCAGTCACATTGTTATTTGATCTAAATATTGACTCAAGACTAAGGGACCGAGAGCTCCTTAATAAAGATAATAATCCATGGATATTTTTTCTACAAACACCAAGATCTAGAAGGTCTATTGGGAACTTACACGGCATGTGAGGCTCTTGTTCCATTTTTTCCTAGTTCATTGTATGGATAAGCCACTTAATTACATGATATGTGTCGACAACATCAAATAAATTCACCGTCAACAATTCACTCTCAACATTTCACCAATTCTATCAATATGGTTGGGGACCAACGTAAATTAATATCGATTTCACCAACCTTCTTGGAACCTATCACCATGATAACTCAGTCGCCAAGCCTATCTTAGATTTTGCATATCTTCATACGGACTAAAGTTTCTTGAAAGTTCCATAATCTGATGAAAACTACTAAGATACCCTTGTCTATTTAACACTATCATTGTTAACGTCTAGAGGAAATTTTTTTTTGTCTTGGGACTTCTTGGTCAAGCACGATTTAAAAGATTCTCTCATAGTAAGATCAAAGAAATGACCATTACACCTTATACTTGAATGTATCAAAGATTAGGGTAGTCTATTGTCTGGCCATATCTGGAAGCTACTTGTGTAATACACCATGATATGCATAGAATATTTCGATATATCAATTCAACCATGAGAAAATTAATGTTATTGTATCCTCCTTAGAAAAGGGTGGTGTTGACGATAGTGATAGAATTAAATGTTAATGTTCATGTTGATGGTGGTCATATTCGATAGAAAGATTGGTGATAATGAGATGAAAATCTATACGGAGCCATCGACTCAAGCCAACACATAAATGACATTTTTAACTACTACATTAACTAGTAGTTCTGTGTAGTAACACACAAAAATGAGCTGAAAGGCGGAGAGCGACATGAAAGGCAAGTGATGTGCAGATAGTGAGACTGGAAGAAGGTTAATGAAGTCACAATAAGATTCACTTTTTTGGAGATAACTAGTAAATGTTGAGAATTATCATCAAGTTTATTAGATTGGGCTTCATGCTTAGTATGCACGAGAAAATGAATATCATTTTTATGATTAGATTTCATAACTCCACCTATATAACAAAGTAATATGCAATGCATGTCTGTAAGGCCCCACCTCGCATGTGATTAATACAATCCTAGATTGTTATATAATTTTCTTAAATAGATGGCTAGATATATTATAGTCAATAATTAAAGTGATTGAGTGGCAACAATATTGTATCTCATTTTTACCTTATAGTTTATAGTCATTATTTTATTTGAAATTATAATGGGAACCAAAGGAGGGTGTTAACCCTAATGGGTTAAAAGGAGAATATGTATATAAAGGATAAAGTGTGTAAGTAATAGTTGGTAACAAGTAACTTTGCTAAATATATATATATATACGCATTTAGAGGTGTAAGTGTTAGTTAGAGAACAATTCTATTAACATTCAATTAATTATTTCATGATAACATCATTATTATTGGTAAGTAGTTTGGTGGGGTAAATAATAATATTATGTAGTTAAGTTGTCAATTAAACAAAAATATTATTATTAAATTTGAAAATATTTCATTAAATAATACCAATATCATTAAGTTTTATTAGTTAATCAAAATATAATATTATTATGGATAAGGTTCAATGTCTAAATTGATGACATTACTAATATGTATTTAGTTGGGACATAATAATGTTGGCATAGTATTAGTTGAATTCATGATTATATGAGCCCACCCCATAATTTAGCCACTGCATCAATTCTTTATGATACAAACTAAGGATCTTTCCGTAGCTAGTAACAAAGTACCCTAGCTCAATCAAAGAAACAGGGATTTGTACAGCAAGTCGGAGGAGTTGGAGCTAAAGCTGGCCACCCTCAACAACAAAGAAGGGAAACAAAATAAGAGCAATATTGGAAAGAAAGGAGGTGATATTGAGGAGAAATACAAGTCTATGGAAGAGGAAATGGTTAAAATCAAAAATAATTTGAAAACAGTCATGGAACAAAATCATAAAATGGCTAGGCATAATGCCATTATTATCAATACTATGTTTGAAAAGCTGGAAAAAACACAATAGGGTTCACTGGTTGCTGATTTGGAAGAGAACAAGGAAAGCAAGAATGAGGACCAAGGTATTTCTAAAAGGACCTGGGCCAATCTTAAAAGGAAAATGCCTCCCACAACACAGATGGTTCAGATCTTAAAGAGGGGAGTTCAAGACATGAACGAGCTAGAAGCTGAGACTGTTGATCTTTTAAAAACTCAAATTTAGTTGTTGCTGGCTTTTTGTCTAGTTTTTTGGTTCAGTGGCCTTCGTTGGCTTTTTTGTTGGCCGTGGGATTTTACTGCTATTATTTTTACAGCCTTTCTGACTGTGATGTCTCTTTTGACTCTTTCTTTATTCTATAAACTTTGTGGTTTCGGGTCCTTGTAAAACCCATTTTTTCCTTTTTCAAAAACAAAGTACCCTAGATGAATTATAGTTAAAATAGTCTAAAAATAATACCAAATCATTAAGTTTTATTAGTTAATCAAAATATAATATTATTATGGATAAGGTTGAATGTCTAAATAATTGATGAAATTACTAATGTGTATTTAGTTGGGAAATAATAATGGTGGAATACTATTGGTTGAGTCCATGATTATATAAGGCCACCCCATAATTTAGCCATTGCATCAATTCTTTATGATACAAACTAAGGATCTTTTCATAGCTAGCAAAAAAGTACCGTAGACAAATTATGGTTAAAACAATTTAATTATTTGTGTGATGTAGAGTATAAGCAAGAGAACAGTAATCAACAATTCCCAGTGTAATCTAACATAAAGTGTATAAGATCAACTATTTTGCTCCGTTGTAACCATAAGCTTAAACATATGAATTTTTTTCTAAATCCCATGTTAGAAAGATATCAATTTGTACATAAAAAATATAAAGTAAAACTCAATAGAATGAGGCATGCTCTCCACCCTACCATATTGGATCATGGAGCCTCATGGACTCTCACCAAACCGCTGAGCAAGAATATAGATTGGCCACCACTCTGATTAGTGATGAAATGAATATTGTGTATTACAATCAATATAGAGTATATTAGGATCTGATTATCTATTTGACCATTGTTGCTGATTTTACAGTCACTATCATTATTTGTGAAGGTTGTTTGTAACACATTAGTTCATCAAATACCAAATTATGGCTAGAGCATGATCTGCAAGAATAACAAAAAAGTGTGAAA